>SNQJ01S0094825.1:39903-50965 GCA_010110895.2 Picea sitchensis
TCACTTGGAGAAAGATTAAAAATGGTTTAATTGAATTAAAATTGTTTAAGCATAGTAACAACTGATTCACCCCCCCCCCTCAGTTGTCTTAGTAATTTCAACAAGTTTGAGATTTTAGTCACCTACAGGACTAATCTCACAGTCATATATCATGTTGATGTTTCCTTCTCTCATGGCTATAACCAACCAGGGTCACTTTCCTCTTTATGAGACAACATCTTAGCAAGAAAACCACCTTGCCTCAGTGTCCATAGGGTCTTACCCATCTCTATTTTCTCTGGTCATGAGGAGTTATATACTCCGATTTTAATATAAAGAAGTAACTATAACTGCCAAGGATCCTACCTGATTCTATTAGACTCCTTTAATCCCACAAAGGTATTAACCATTATACAATACACCATCGTCAATGCCTGAAGTTCCAACTCCCCATGATTAGAAGCATTGTTATAGTCGCCAGGTCATCCATCCTCCGGGCTTCAGCTACCCTTGACAGAACCCTACCACATTCGACTATCCACATTCAAGTATTATTTTAAATGTTAATTATCATATCCCTAATATGGTAAGAGTAGTTTTCACTTTGACAAGGGCTAAAGAAATTCTTCTGCTGAAATTCAACAAGAATTCCCAAAGTCATAGGTTCAATTTGCAGTCCTTCTCCTCAAGGAGTAAACAAAAATAACAATATCTCCTTACGTGACTCGTACATGAGCCCAAGTAGGCCAATTGTTGTAACCATGCTCTAATACCATTTTGTCACACACCCACGATGAGGCATAATAAAAATTTCTCTTTTTCCTCATGCATCCCACAAGCTTCCAACTTAGCAGGGCCTGCTAACCTCCCGGTCAATGGATACTCTCCTATTCCTGAGCTGAAGCAACTCTTCAGGTCCCTGCTGGAACCTCCATGAAACAAAAATGCAGGTCCTTTTAATCCCCTAGCACAGGCTTTGAGACAACCTACACGCACTTTTCCTTGAGGCACCTTTTTCCTTCCAAAGAAAATTACATAAAGGGCGCTAGTCTCCTAGCTAAGCCCCTTCCTCTCATGTGACCATGGCATGTGACCATACACCTATCCGAAAGGAACTTTGGCCCTTCGTGCATCGGAAAATTGGAAATGAGTTCACCTCTATTTTCATAATTCCCAAACTCCCGGTGTCAGATCAACGAGTCATAATTCTCCACGATCTAACAGCTCAGATTAACTCGCAAGTGCCAACTTTGCGAGTTCAAACAACTCTTCCTTTGACTCTCTCCAATTGTGATTCCATGAAGTGTTGATATCCCACCATGTGTCCTACCATGATGGACAGTTCACAATCTTCTCTCGGGGTTCCACTGTTGCACCACACTTGGCAACACCATCATTCAACATGCGCATCCCTACGTGCTCACGATATGATACCCACATTTCCTCGGTCGAACATTCGAGAGGGGTCCTGAAGGGTCCTTAGATCTACGGTCCACGGTGCTTTGCGACTTCGGGTTTCAGGGATTTTGGTTGCACCAACCCGTAATCTTCCCGATGCGTGAACTCCCGAACTAGCAGATCCAAGAGTTAAGGTGGATCCTGATAGATCCTTAGAACAACGATCCATGTTATTTCGCACCTTCAGGTTTTTGGGGTTTTGGTTGCACCAACTCGTAATATTCTCGATGTATGAACTCCCAAACTAGAAGATCCAATGGTCAAGGTGGATCCCGATAGATCCTTGGATATATGGTCCAGGTCTCATCGCGACTTGGGGTTTTGGATTTCAGAGGATCCGTCCCCTTCACAATGGCTACCAACATCCATCGAACTTGTTAATACTGAAGGACTCGAGGCATTAATGCCTATGCTCCTTCTTCAAATCTAATGGCCGTGATAGACCTCATACCCTCTCAAAAGGATCTCGTCCGTTCATCTTCCAAACAAAAGAATATTCCCTTTCGATACTTAAATCTCACTATCCTTCCCGAGCTTTGTCAGTTATGAAGGACGTACGAGCTTTGCGCTCTTTCTCCTAGACTTGACTCTTAGAAGAGTCTTCCGCGCACCCCTTGCCCTCATTCATAAAGTCAAGGACTTAAGTGGGTCTCAGTCTTTGCTTGCCTTGCAGGGAGCCTGTGCATATCTTCACTACCTCTCCTGAGCTTAATCGACTTCATCCTCCAAGGGACTCAAAATGATTAGGAAGGTTGACATGCGTACATGAAATTGTGTCCACGATCGATGAACACACAGTTCGTGGCTCTGTCTTATGCCACCAGAGGACACAAGCATTTACAAGTATAAAGCATGTCCTATCCATATGATTTCTTACTTTCCTAATTACACAGTCAGGTAGATACAAAATAAGGAATACAATATGAATCGTTAAGCAATCATAACCATCTCTAGGTAACTTGGCTAAATCCCATGTCTCATTCTTGTACAAGGATTCCACCTCTTCGACCATGGAATTCTTCCATAGTTTTCCCTCTGTCAAGTCAATTGCCTCACCGAACGAATTGGGTTCATCGTCGATGGAAGTTAACATGAATAAGGAAAGTCGGATGGACTATACCTTTTGACTAGTTTTCTTTCTCTTTCTGACCTCATTATCACCAGAGTCAATTTTTCCAGCTCTTCCTCATATTCAGTTGACTCATATGAATCATCTTCTTCATTCCTTAGTTCAAACTACACCGTATTAGGATTATTCTCAGTTTGAACATCTTTCTCAGGATGAGACTTACCTCTGACTTCTATGAAGGCCAAATCTCGACTATACATTATTCTCCTTGATGCAGGATCCCATATCATATATCCTTTCATTCCTTCTTTTTATCCGATGAAAATACATTTGACTTCCTTCATGTCCATCTTTCTCTTATTTTCATTGGGAACATGCACAAATGCATCATAGCCAAACACTTTGAGATGTGCCACTGAAGGATTCTTACCCGACCATACACCATTTGGATTCATTTCAAATAGCATTGGCGAAGGAGACATATTCACCAAATATCTTGCAGTCTCGACTTCTTCTGCCCATAATTCTTGTGCGATCCCAACACCACTGAGCATGCTCCTTACCTTATCCATCAACGTTCTATTCATTCTCCTGGAAAATCCATTTTTTTGTGGGGTATATGGTGTGGTATTTTTTCTTTCTATGCCACACTACTTACATAACTGATCAAATTCGTTTCCATATAATTCACCACCATTTTCTGTTCTCAACACTTTAATCCTCTTCTATGTATGGTTTTCCACAAGAGCTTTAAACTCCTTAAATCCCTAAAAAAACTTTGATTTCTTCCTCAGGAAATATATTCATGTCTTCTTGGAAAAATCATCTATGAAGGAGACCTAATACAAGGATCCACCAAGTGAAGGAACTATAACTGGGCCAAACACATCACTATGCACCAATTCTAGAATCCCATTTTCCCTTGTCACTCCATATGGGAACCTCACCCGAATTTGTTTCCCATATATGAAATGTTCACAAAAGTCGACTTCTAAACCACATTATGGAAAAACTTCAACCATACCTTTTCTTTGCATAGATCAAAGTCCTTTTTCTCGAATGTATCCCATCCTCGCATTCCATAGCATGGTTGGATCGATTTCATCATGTTCTGTCAAGTCAATTTGAACTAACTTAGCTCGCATCAAGTCGAGTTGTGTTGATATCAAGTTGAGTTGATTCGTATTCGAGTCAATTTATGGAGCAATGATGCTATTACATCCAATCAAGCTGACATTCCCTAGCTTCTTTTACAAGGTACCAATTCGAACTCACTTCTTTAAGACCGTCACACTATTAGGCGGTGGAAGCAAAACAGAGAATAAACAAAGAATAAAACTGTGAACTATGATTTATGTGGAAACCCAATGTGAGAAAAAAAATGGGGAAATGATAGTGATTATTCTTATTATTCAAGGGATAATTACAATAGCCAGCATATGCATACAACCATCCTCTCCTCACAGACACATTGTACTCCATACTATTGTGTCTTGCTCACACACTCTACACACATTGCACTCTCACCTCTATGGGTATGCTCATATATATAGACGCTCTCAAACATGTAGAATAACTGATTATAATTAGATCCACCAATTACATAATATGTTCATAGAAGAGTGCATGCATGCACATTCCTAATATAGTTGCATGCATGTGCATGTGAACGCATGGGAAATTCGTTGGCATGTTTCCAACAATCACCACCTTGAAAAACATTTACTTGATATATCATGCCCTTAATTAATTCATCACCTTTTCAGCAAGCCAAGAGAAGCCAAGCTCCATCGCATCTCCAAAAATTCTCTAACAGTATTTTTATCACTGTTCTTAGATCTTCTTTTAATAACAGTTATATCATATACTGGAAAATAATAAGCATAAACAAGAACAAGATAACACAAGATTTTATCCTGGGAAAACCCCAAATGGGGGAAAAAGATAGCCAACACTTCTTAGATATATTCCGACCAAGATAAACCAACCATAAACCAACTCTCAAGAGAAACAAACAATGAAGAAACCCTAGCACTAGGCTAACGAACAAACTAGTGCTAGCAATTGTAGTAGTAGCACCATACAATAATAATGCACCTCTTCCCAGAGATAGCGCACAAGATTAAAAAAAAACACTAAGAAAAACCAAGAACCTGAGATGCCACAGTGCAGTGTCTTCTTCCTTGCCTCTAACTTGCACATCCTTCTTTAGGGAGAGAGTGAGTGAGTGTGTTTCCAAATGAGAGAGGATTAATCTCTATTTATAGTCTTTAAGTCACTTTAGTTGAGCGACTTCTTCTCTGGGGATTCTAGTTTCCCTTTATTCTTTTCTTAAGGGTTGACTTCTTTTCCAAGGTGTTCTTCCATGTGTTCGATGGTATTCTTGGATTTCTGCAATCTTCTCCTCTTCTAAGAAAGGTTGTCTAAGAGGAAAATATCTCCCATCTTCTAAGAAAGGTTGTCTATAGGGAAATACCTATCGCAACTACCAAAACATCAACACTCCCTTTTGGCTAGGGATGTATCTTTCCACGATGTGTTCATCTAGTAGTCCACTGACTACTCTGCAATCAACTAGTAGCACACAACTAATACCATACCATTGGTTGCTCGAATCATCCACCATAGTCCTTATAACCATGTTACAATCAACCAATAGAAAACAACTACTATAAGGTCATCCAACAATACAAAATTTCTTCCATGTCATAGTAGTACACACCTACTCTCTAGTGGTACGCAATGGAAACCATAGTAGTACACAACTACTGTCCAGTAGTACACAACCACTTCCACGGTAGTACACAACTATTGTCTAGTAGTACACAACCACTGTTACGAAATGAAATACACTTCCACACTAATCCAAGTAGAAGAGAAGAATAATTTAATTAAGAATGCAAATGACACAAGCAATCACATAGTACAACGAGATTTTACCCTGGAAACCATTAACTGCAAAAACCAACATTCCTTTGATATTTATGCTCTCTGGTTGTGTTGAGTTGTTTCTCTTTCACTTCTTGGGATGGCCTAGGTTCGGATCTTCAAAAATCTTTCAATAAAACCCTCTAAAACTATCGTCCCTCTTGGTAAACCAAAAGTCAATGTTGTGCACAGAGTGCACAACATAGTCTCACCCGAGATAGCTTTATGCGTGACTACAATACTCTGTTGTTTGCAGCCTAGGAATGAGTGGGGATATGTGGGGTGGTTCTTTCTTCTTGATGCATTAATATTACTAATGACTTAAGTATTTCTAATATTCTTTCATCATTTTCCTTATGCATGCATTCTCATACATCCAGTTAATCATTCATTCATAAACTAACCATTAAAAGAAAGTAAGAATTCAATAAAAATCACATATAACACAGGTTTTACCGTGGTTCACCCCCTCCTCGGCTACCTCCACAAAGATTTGGATTCTCTTCTCTTTTATTTAGTCTACTGCAAAATATGGCGTTGTGTGCATTACATATTCAGTCATACAATCATGATGCAGTTAAGGAACCCCTTTGAGGAGGACTAGATCACACCATGTTCCTTAGCCTGTGACCTAACCCTCAAAAAATAGATTACTTGACTCTTCTACAACCTTATTACAATCATAGTAATTGTTATCAAATCAACAAAAGCAACCTTAACCTTCACCAACCCTTTTCAAGCCACGAGCCTAGACCTCCTAGGTTCTTATTTATACTATTTTATAGGCTTATAGACGTTATAGTATTGATCAAAAACCCTAACCCTATCATGGTTAGGATTTACTTCATGTGCGCCACATTGGTTTTCCTATTGCATGTTTTTCCTTCTTTTTATGCATGCTTCCTTCTTTCCATCTATTACACACGCTCCAAAATTAGGTCTTCTTTCCAAAATTAGGTCTTTCCCAAAATAGACATTCTGTCCAAAAATAGGCCTGTGCCAAAAAGGCCCCAACACTGACATGTGGCTCATCCCGAGCCACTTCGGTGGTGCACTCTCTCTGAACTTCCCTATCCAAACAATGGAATTTTTCTGCTAGTTCCTATCCTTTTTCTCTCATCTACATAGTGTTTCCTGTTGGCGCCTCTATTGTCTGTGTTGTTATCTCCTCCTGCATTAATGTTGTGCACTATGTTTGTGCCTGCTCCCTACTTATCTTCTCTTCCTCCAACTACACAATCATCTGTGTTGCTTATTCTTGGAGGGGTTTCAATTCATCTTGTCTTTCTTTCTTCTATGTCTGCATTGTTTTCAACTCTGTCTGCAGAGTCTTCATTTCTTGAGTTCTCTTCAAGAGCTCTGTGATTCCCATTGTTTTCTTTCATTTCTTTATCTCTTGTATGGAAACACTCACTCTCTCCTCTTCTTGGTCCCACTGTTGGACCTTTTCATCTTCTTCTAGGGTAGTGATCCAACAAATGGATTTATCTCCCTAACTCAAGATTCAATCTTTGGAGAATCGTTTCCAGTTGGTTATTGGGTTCAAATATCTTCCACTAGGTACACTGTAGTATTAAATATGTCCCACTATAGTAGTTATATATAATAAATGTAAGAGGACTTCTTAGAAGGTTCCACTTCTAGAAGGTTCCACCTCTAGAATGTTCTTAGGTGGTTGGTAGCACTATATAATGAGTTTCAAGCAATGTAATGGGACAAGTTGAGAAATATTGTATTTGGAGGGGTAGCTTAATAGGAATATTCCCCCTCGAAGAGGAAAGTGAACTTGATAGGATCCCTTCCATAATAGGATTTATTGTATGGTGTTTCCCTACCATAAGGGTTTGATATAATGAAGTCTTCGTTTTCTATATTTTTCCATATATATTTTGTGGTGAGTCTATTAAGATATATTTGGTAGTATTGTGGTATTTTGTATTCAAGTATTTGGTTCTTAACAATTCCAACACTATTAAATGTCTCGTAGATCAATATATTTGTCCCATCTTCTTCAACTGTGTTATTAGCATCATCATCTTCTTCCATAGGATCATTAACTAGTTGGTCTTCAATATTCGCTCCATGTTCGTGAACATGCTCTTGTACAACCACGTCTTCCTTCATGGGTAGTTACCTAGGGTTTCATTCATTTATAATTACAAATAATAAAGTAATATTAGTGTATATAACAAATATTAAAACAATACATATGTTTACAAATATAATATAGGAAAACAAAGAAGAGGAACATGAATCTCCATATTTCCTTTATTGTCCTTATGACCCCTAACACTTATAATTATTAACACTTCAAGGTGCCATAATAGGAACAAGAAATCTCCATATTTATTTTATATTCATCTTCCTGAAAAATATGGCATTTAGCCAGTGTGGAATTTCCACTTTCCATTAGAGATTTAAAAAAAAAAAATGTCGACGTTACTAGGAACTGGAACTGATCTTCAAAACTTTTTAAAATGAAACAATTACCAATATAAATTTTTTTTTTAACACATCTACAAATAGTTATCAAACAGAGCATCGGTGCCAATATCAAAAGAGGAATTAGAAACTCTAACAATATTTCTCAAACAGATCCCTATGCAAGTAAAACAATGAAAATAGCCCTATGCTACTTTTTTAATTAAGCTCTAAGACCAAATTGGATGTGTAACTCAATTGTTAGCACAAGGAGAGTAGATAGACTTATTTGAATATCAATGTTTTGATTTTCAATAACCCTTCCTATTTTGAGATTGTGGGATGGGTTGTAGATTGAATGGAATGGATGTAATTTTAGTCTTAAGTAGACGAATGACACCTATATCAACCAACCCAAAAATGTTATTCCTGAATAAATTTGCAGATCTCTCTTTGTTGTACTGTTATATAGTGGAGGTGGCCGAAATCATGTTTCATGCTTAAAATATGATTCGTGGTGGACTTGGCGATGATTCATTCAATATGTAGAGATTTGAATATTGGACTGGGCGATGATTCACTCAATATGTAGAAGTGAGATTGTTTTCATTGAGCATTGAGAATTTGTTGTTTTTTATTAAATGACATTTGTTGAGCTACAAATTCATTGAGGGTGGTGCCATTACATCTAATCACAACAAATTAAAAAACAAGCAATAATAACAACAAAGTAGAGAGTCGCAATGAAACAAACCTATTGTGTTGGCTTCAATATCAATTATTTCTATCATTGCGCACACGTTAAAAAAACAATAAATTTAATCAATAAGAGACATTTAAGTCAATGTAGGTAAGGTTTTAGACTTCATTAACCTACTAAATATATACGCATGTTTTACAAAACCATGAATATTGTGGACCTTTTTTTAAATAAATTGTTTTTAGATTTTTGTAATTTTATATTGTTGATGGGACTTAATTACTCTATTTATACTATTTTTTATTTTTTTAAACAATTTCTTTTAAAAATTTTGTAATTTTATATATGGAATTTTTTATTGGTTCAAAGATGTTGATGGAATTTGCTATCCTTTGTGTCAAAGTATTTATTTTTTATAATGGTCAGTGTTTTAAAATAATTTAAAAATATGTCGATTCTCTCTAGATCAATCGGTTGAGGTGTGGGTTTCATTTGCTAGGTGACCCAAGTTCAATACCCTTACAATGAGTTTAGGTGGGAGGAGACACCCAAAAATCTAGTCATGTTACGGGTTGGTGCAGCCAACACCAGACACATTTCTAATAAAAATACTAAATTTACCCATTTTCCTCATTTTTTATAGTTTCATTTGTCCTAGTCTTCACCTTGTTCATGAAAATATACTCCAGTGACATATACATTCCCCCCTTAGGTATTATCTTTTACGGTGGTTGTCGCCACTAAGGTTGGAATTTGATGAGAAACATCCCTCTCATAGGGAATTTTTCCTGTCAAATATGACCAAATTTTCCATCTTAGTGTCTCTCAAAACAGGAACCAAGTTCACTTAACATATTTATGACATGAAATAAATTTTGTAAAACGTCTTTATAGTTCAAATATGTGTTGGAGGCTCCCGAATATTGCATACTTTCCATGATCCATCTCGATCCGGCTAGACTCGACATCTATTCATTCTTCACTTGGAATAGGGAATGTACTAAGGAGCAAGAAGAGGTGGTGGTTAATGAGGAATAAATCCTCTTGCACAATGCCACCCACCAAGGCCACCACCCTTTACTCTGGGTCCATATGTAGCATAGACGATGTTAGAGAAAATATATGACAAATACTTAACAACCATGGATTAATCTTTGTTGATGAAAAGGTGAACATTATTCCTGATAAATTCCTTTCCACTTGGAAGATGGTCATATATACAGAGGAGACAACTAAGGTGAGGGCAAAGGATCCCACACAGAGAGACACGAGAGATCCATATTTTAAAGAAAGCGTTGTTAAGACTTGGTGTGGAAGCTCTCCCAACATGAGGTGAAGATGATTTTTAAACCACCATGGATATTCCATTGGAATAGTTCATCAAAACAGATATTAAACTATTAAGAAAACTTAGATTATGAAATTTATTTCCTTAGATCCTATATTAGTTATTACTAGCTTATTGGTGAGATTTATGAAAATAAATGAATACGAAAAATGAAAGAACAAGAAAAAATATACACACCACCCACATAATTGAACAAAAGATGTATCATGGGAAATTCAATATGGGAGAAAACGCAACTAGAAAATGAGGCCTATGCTCTGCTCTATTTTCCCATGTTAGGGAAAGAAAGTACAAATAAAAAGGCACTCACTATGGAGTTTCCTTTGACATTGTGGCCTAAATGGTTGCTACAAAATATCCTACCTCTTATGTTATTCTCTCAAAATACCACTTCTTGGATGTTCTTCTCAACTATGGAACAAGTACAATACAAAATAATGGAACCCCTTTTCCTTAGTGTGTGGTAAACACCATTCGAAGCCTAGTAATTCGGCATGAATGTTAACTATGTATTTAAACTTCGAGTAAAAGCATCCTCTTCAGCACAGACAATCACTCCATGTTAGATTTTGATAACGTAATTGGCATATAGCATTTAACTCTGTGTTTATAGTTTGAGTAATGCATTCGGCTTACTCACGCTGCGCAAACCGATGTAGTTCGTATTTTCAATGTTAATGTTGTTTATTTATTTTATTTCCCGAAGAGTTTGATTTAGACGATTTGGTAACCAATTCTAATGATGGGACCCTGTTGTTGTGAGGGTACCCATCAGGAAGTTCTTGGACAACCCTCCCCTACGGTCTGGGACGTCTTCTCAACCAAAACACAAAAGGGAAAGGACATCAGGGTCTCTGAGTCGCAAGTTAAGTGAAACTCTGTATAAACATTTCCTGTCATAATCATTCTATTGAAAGTTACACTCGTCTTTATGTTGAATTTGTGTTTCCTTGCATGGATTTTGACCATGCAAAATTCTGGATCCAGGCCCTTACCATACGTACAATAGGTATTCAGGTTTCATTTCACCACTCTTAAGAGAGTTCCCTAGGTTTATAAGAATTGACACGATTCTAAATCTAGAATGCTATCATTGTGGGTGAAATTGTTCATTCATAACGATAGTCGATTCTTTAACTCCGTATCTTCAATTTTAACG
>SNQJ01S0094825.1:68727-81921 GCA_010110895.2 Picea sitchensis
TTACTAGTTGTTTTGGTTTATGTAGATGATATTATTTTTGGTTGTACTAATGAATCATCTATCTAGTGGTTTGCTAAGTCTATGCAAATAGAATTTGAGATGTCCATGATAGGAGAACTGTCATATTTTCTTGGTTTTCAAGTAAATCAGAGTTATGCAGGAATATTTATCTCTCGAGAAAAATATTTGAAAGAGGTGTTGAAGAAATTTCAGATGGAGGATTCCTGTCCTGTTAGAACACCTATGGTGGTTGGTTGCAAGCTCAGTAAAGATGATATTTCACCGGATGTTGATCAAAAGACATATCGCTCTATGATAGGCAATCTTCTGTACATCACAACATCCTGCCCTGATATAATGCAAGTTGTTGGAATGGTAGGTCATTATCAGTAAGCTCCTAAACAAAGTCACTTGGTAGCTATCAAAAGGATATTTAAATACTTGAAGGGAACAATTACTTATGGTCTGTGGTATCCCAGAAATCAGAATGTTCAGTTAACTGCTTATTCAGATGCAGATTGGGCAAATTGTGTGGATGAAAGAAAGAGCCCCAGTCGAAGTGCCTTCTTCCTGGGTGTCTCTTCAGTAGCATGTATTTGTAAGAAGAAGGGATCTATTTCCTTATCAACTACATAAGCATAGTACATTGTTGTTGTTACTTGATGCACTCAGATTTTGTGGATGATTCAAACTCTTGCATATTTGAAGGTAAACTATACTGATCTGATTACAATTCACTGTGATAACACTAGTGCCATTAGTGTCTCCAAGAATCCTGTTCTTTATTCCAAGACTAAGCATATCCCAATAAAATACCATTTTCTCAGTGAACAAGTCACAAACAGAGTTGTTCAGCTGAATTATATCCCTTCCACAGAACATATAGCTGATATATTTACTAAACTGTTAGCAACGACCCTTTTTGGGTATCTTCGTCAAAAGTTGGGGGTTATAACTTCTTTCGTCTAATCTGTTCACCTGGTCAGGGGAAGTACTTATTGAATATCTATTGTATTTCTAAGCTCCTCATAGTTGACAGGGGGAGTATGTACTGCAACAGCTCAGGGGGAGCATGTTTCTTCTTTGGCATTGATGTCAAAGGGGGAGAAAGTGTGGTAATTTCAAGGATGTTACAATGGTATAGTTGGATGTTCTTCAAGGGGTTTCCATCAATGCCAAAGGGGGAGATTGTTGGCATTTTTTTAGACAGAGGTAGAGTATGCGTGTTTGTCATTGATGGCGTGTGTTTGCCATTGATGGCAAAGATCAACATGATGAGATGGCGAAGATCAGCACGATCAATAGCATAACGATAATGACAAGATCAATAGTGTAAGCTCAGAAGGAGGAAAATAGTCAAATCATGACAAAGGTTTCATTTCGGAGTTTCGCAGATCGGGAAATCCAAAGGAAAGACTTTCAAACTCGCGATATGTGAAATCACGACAACAACCTTGACCATTGATTCAAGGACACGTGGTGAAATCACCATAATATTTGGATTGTTGGTTCCATAGAACACATGGCGAAAGATCATCATTTCGTTGACTAGAAATTCAAAGGAGCGAAGTGCTCATTTGATTGGTGAGTGGTCATATCTCAAGGTCACATCGTCGAAGGCTTAAGGGAAGGAGCTAATTTCTAAGTTCCATCTCGACGTTCGCAAATTGGAGCATCAAGACCCTTCATCACATAAATCGTGATATGCGAGATCACGATGAGATCTGGACCATCAAATCATCGGAGATCTCGACCGTTGATCAGGCTCGATGAACTTTATAAGTTCGCAAAATAAAAAGCGCTTTTTGGCGTAGCCTGTGGTCACCGCCGGTGGTCACGTGAGGGGAAGAATCTAGCGGTGCTAAGATCCATCTTGGAGTCTCGGTGATCACGACTTGGAGTGTCAAGATCCTTTATCACAGGAATGTTGAGATGCGAGATCACGAAATTCAAATTATGTTTAGAGCTCGGTCACAGCCAGTGGGAATATGGGATAAATGCGAAAACCAACCAATTTAATCCAACAGTGCAGGAGAATTTGAATATGATCAGAGGGCTATTGTTGCACTTCACAGTTAATTAATCAGTTACAATTTAGTTAGAAAAATGGATTCATGATTCTTGATCGATTGGCGATTCAGTTGCTGAGGTGTTTTTTGACCAAGACGATTCGAGGTGTAACTGATGAGGTGTGTGTGAATAAAAGGAGATATGAAGTGACTGTGTACGGTTGGCTGTTTTGACTGAAAAATGAGTTGAACTGTAGAATGGTAAACTATAGCATGTGCAGTGTGAAGAAAGATCAGAGATAAGAAACATAAACTGAACAAAAGAGAAAAGGTGAAGAGACCAGAATGTGCACATATCAAAGAGCATGAGAAGGACAAAGAAAGAATAGATAGATAGAGACAGGAAGTCAAGCCAAATATGAACAGAGCAGAAGAATAGTGTAGCAGAGAAGAATTGAAGAACAATGAAGAAGTGGTAAGAATTGATTTATCTGAGTTGTTGTTTATTCAATCATTTATTTGTAATAAGGGTGGTAGGGAGGTGCTAGGGAGGATTGTTTTCCTCAGAGGTTCAAGTGGGTGATTGAACACAGGGAGTTGTAGCTTCCATATGGTTGCATCTAGAAAAACCAGGGTGGCAGGGTGGTGCAAGGGAGAACAGTTGTTCTCTGTTATACAGGTTGGTTCTTGTGTGACTGGAAGTTGGTGCTTCCATCCAGTTGGTGTTGGAACACTTAGGGAGTTGTTGCTTCCTTCTATTGGGTGCTAGAGAAACCAGAGAGTTGGTGCTCTCAAACAAGTTGAAGCTTGTAAAACAGAGGTAGTAGCCTCACATTGAGTTGGTTCTCAATTATATATGATGTACAAAACTTAAAAGACAACCTATCATTTCGAAGAAGAAGAGGTTTTCTCCCTTTATGGGTTTCCTCGTGAAAATATGTATTTGTGTATATCTTATGTGTGAGTGATGCTCATTATTTATGTTGTCCATATGTAGTATAATATTTATGGTCACTTGGAGAAAGATTAAAAATGGTTTAATTGAATTAAAATTGTTTAAGCATAGTAACAACTGATTCACCCCCCCCCCTCAGTTGTCTTAGTAATTTCAACAAGTTTGAGATTTTAGTCACCTACATGACTAATCTCACAGTCATATCTCGTGTTGATGTTTCCTTCTCTCATGGCTATAACCAACCAGGGTCACTTTCCTCTTTATGCAACAACATCTTAACAAGAAAACCACCTTGCCTCAGTGTCCATAGGGTCTTGCCCATCTGTATTTTCTCTGGTCATGAGGAGTTATATACTCTGATTTTAATATAAAGAAGTAACTATATCTACCAAGGATCCTACCTGATCCTATTAGACTCCTTTAATCCCACAAATGTTTTAACCATTATACAATCCACCATCGTCAATGCTTGAAGTTCCAACTCCCCATGATTAGAAGCAGTGTTACAATCACCAGGTCATCCATCCTTAGGGCTTCAGCTGCCCTTGACAGAACCCTGCCACATTCGACTATCCACATTCAAGTCTTATTATAAATGTTAATTAGCATATCCCTAATATGGTAAGAGTAGTTTTCACTTTGACAAGGGCTAAAGAAATTCTTCTGCTGAAATTCAACAAGAATTCCCAAAGTCATAGGTTCAATTTGCAGTCCTTCTCCTCAAGGAGTAAACACAAATAACAATATCTCCTTACGTGACTCGTACATGAGCCCAAGAAGGCCAATTGTTGTAACCATGCTCTAATACCATTTTGTCACACACCCACGATGACGCATAGTAAAAATTTATCTTTTTCCTCATGCATCCCGCAAGCTTCCAACTTAGCAGGGCCTGCTAACCTCCCGGTCAATGGATAATCTCCTATTCCTGAGATGAAGCAACTCTTCATGTCCCGACTGCAGGTCCTTTTAATCCCCTAGCGCAGGCTTTGAGACAAACTACATAGACTTTTCCTTGAGGCGCCCTTTTCCTTCCAAAGAAAATTACATAAAGGGCACTAGTCTCCTAGCTAAGCCCCTTCCTCTCATGTGACCACGGCTTGTGACCATACGCCTATCCAAAAGGAACTTAGGGACTTCATGCATTGGGAAATTGGAAATGATTTCACCTCTGTTTTCCTAATCCCCGAACTCCCGGTGTCATATCGACGAGTCATAATTCTCCACGATCTAACGGCTCAGATTAACTTGCAAGTGTCAAATTTGCGAGTTCAAACAACTCTGCCTTTGACTCTCTCCAATTGTGAGTCCGCGAAGTGTTGATATCCCACCATGTGTCCTACCATGATGGATGGTTCACAATCTCCTCTCGGGGTTCCACTGTTGCACCACACCTGGCAACACCATCATTCAACATGTGCATCCCTACGTGCTCACGATATGATACCCACATTTCCTCGATCGAACATTCAAGAGAGGTCCTAAAGGGACCTTATATCTATAGTCCACGGTGCTTCGCGACTTTGGGTTTCAGGGGTTTTGGTTGCACCAACCCGTAATCTTCCCGATGCGTGAACTCCCGAATTAGCAGATCCAACGGTTAAGGTGGATCCAGATATATCCTTAGATCAACGATCCACGTTATTTCGCACCTTCGGGTTTCTGGGGTTCTGGTTGCACCAACTCGTAATCTTTCCGATGTGTGAACTCCCAAACTAGAAGATCCAATGGTCAAGGTGGATCCTGATAGATCCTTGGATATACGATCCATGTCTCATCGCGACTTGGGGTTTTGGATTTCAGAGGATCCATCCCCTTCACGATGGCTACCAACATCCATCGAACTTGTTAATACTGAAGGATTCGAGGCATTAATGCCTATGCTCTTTATTCAAATCTAATGGCCGTGATAGACCTCATATCCTCCCGAAAGGATCTTATCCGTTCATCTTCCAAAAAAAAGAATATTCCCTTTCAATACTTAAATCTCACTATCCTTCCTGAGCTTTGTCAGTTATGAAGGACGTAAGAGCTTTGCGCTCTTTCTCCTAGACTTGACTCTTAGAAGAGTCTTCCACGCACCCCTTGCCCTCATTCATCAAGTCTAGGACTTAAGTGGGTCTCGGTCTTTGCTTGCCTCGCAGGGAGCTTGTGCATATCTTCACTACCTCTCCCGAGCTTAACCGACTTTGTCCTCCAAGGGACTCAAAATGATTAGGAAGGTTGACAAGCGTACATGAAATTGTGTCCACGATCGATGAACACAAAGTTCATGACTCTGTCTTATGCCACCAGAGGACACAAGAATTTACAAGTATAAAGCATGTCCTATCCATATGATTTCCTACTTTCCTAATTACATAGTCAGGTAGATACAAAAGAAGGAATACAATATGAATCGTTAAGAAATCATAACCATCTCTAGGTCATTCACAACATATCTAACTTTAACTCACAGTACTACTTAAACACACCAAATATGCGATTACTTATCTATTATAGGTTTCTGCCAACTAACTGACTGTGGGTGTTCATCCTTCCACCCTACCATAGGCTCAGAGGAATTCATTCTTATCACTCTGGCGACCCCCGTGCCAAGCCATGATATCACCAACGAACTCTCACAATTCTCAAGGATCCTTTCTTCGTTCCATCTTATGCTTGGGTTATGTTCTGTACAAACATTTAGGGATTTCTCTCTCTCTATTATGGCCTCGATGAATTTTATCATATGCTCACCCAATGTCAAAATCTCAACCTTTTGTTTTTCTTGTCACTAGAGAGCTCCGCACCACTCCCTTACAAGCTTTTCTCTCCTCCCCCCATCCTCTCTTGTTGTCTGTGTGTATCTATCTTACCTTCCTTCTTTTGGAAGGTTCCCGACCCATCATGTTCCTTCTGTCAGAAGGAAGCCCGAGCCTGCAGGTCTCTGTGGTACTTTGGGCTGACATTTTGCAGCTAGCCCATGCTCCCATTCATGGGGGTAGTTGATAATTCAACCACTAGTCTTTTCTTCCTTAACTGATTTATCTCCTTGGGATCCGAAGAAAGTTGATCATCCTCATCAAGGGAAATTTTGGGTTATTTGATATAATGAACCCTCTTGTATAGTTTTCACTTTCTTCCTCTAGTGATACCATGGTCATTACTTTCAAGTATTCACCCCCACATTCAGTTATTGGCAACTCAAACAATAATGCATTTACATTTTCCACATGCCTTAGCATGGTAATTCCTATTTTATGATTAATTACAAACTGGGGGAAATAGGGTGTTACAATTGGACACCTCAGAGATTGAAAAATAGATGACACCCACAAAACGCAACCCCGAATGCATGGAACAGTCATCCAATGATGATATAGTGGACACACAGGTCAAGGGCACTCAAAAACAAAGGATACAACTTTTTCAGGTTGTCAAGGCAGGGAAAATCCTACACCAAGGAAAGTGGCTCACTCGGAGCCAAATCCTGCAGAAGTTTCCTCACCTGATGTGGGAACTCAACACAATGGATACCATTGCTTCCTAAGGGGGAGGATTGATCTAGGTGGATATCGGTGGCCACCCACCTATTCCAACTCGCTCCTCTTGTTCGTTTTTGTTCAGCATGTGATTCTGTACATATTTGTAATTGTGGGTTCTACACTTTTGGGGTTGTTTGAAGTGCCACACATCCTCCAGGTGGATACTGGGGGCCTCTCGCCTAATCCAACTAACTTATTTTGTATGTTTCCATGTCAAAAAATCTTGTTGTACTTCCAAGGTTGTTTTGGGGCCCTAAACATTGTTTTTTTGGCTCGCCAAAGTCAAACTGTAGACTGAGTCAGAGTTTGATGGTGAAATGTGTATCTCTCTAAAAGACCTTTCAAATGGGCTATCAGGTGCCTAAAACAAAGGTTGTATGCAACCATTATGACCCTGGGAAGTTGAGGTACCAACTTACACCAACTTACCCATAGGGGCCCACATGAATTTTGGCATTTCACCTTCTAGGGTTTGGTTTTTGGATGTCTAGGGTTTTGGCATGCATGAGTAATATGAAAAAGGCATACAAAGACTCATTGTAATTGATTCTTCTTAGACGAATGCATGTAGCATCCACATCTCTTCTCAGAGATAGCTACCACCATTCGAGCAAGTATTTCAGTTCTGCAGTTCTACAGTTTTATCCTATTTAATTATTCAATAGAAGATATTGTTCACTGGATATCTATGTTATTATTCATATCTCGGTGCTTATTTTATTTAGTTTTTTAATGAATTTGTTCTGCTCCTAAATCTGGATCACGACTGGTCGACCTCTGTCAATCCAGATCTCCATCCCAGACAGCTTTGAAAAATCCATGTAGATATAATTTACCACTATCACCTCAAGGTTTTCCTTGGTAGCATATAGCATAGTACTTCGTTCAACACAAATACCTGAATACTCTCTTGAGAGTTGTCCAGTGCTCCTTTCCAAGTGTCAACGTGTACCTACTCAACACTCCCATTGCATGGGAAATGTTTGGTCTAGTGCATACCATCGCATACATCAGTCTACCAACCACACTTGAATAGTGAACATATGTCATTTCCTCTATTTCTTCCTATGTCTTTGGACACTGTTCATCAGTAAGCCTTGCTCCCACAGGAATTGGGACCTTCATCGGTTTGTAATCCTGCATGTTGAATCGTTTCAGAATTGTTTCAATATACTCTGTCTGATTCAAACAGATCTTTCTAGAGGCTTGATCTCTCTTAATATTCCTTCCCAGAATCAAGTTAGTTTCATGTTGAATATCCTTTCGCTACCAATTGAGCTTTGAACTTCTTGACTAGTCCTGCGACATTCATCTTATTCTTGAACACCCACTTTCCACCGACATGCTTTCTTCCACTAGGTAACTTGACTAAATCCCATGTCTCATTCTTTTACAAGGATTCCACCTCTTCGACCATGGAATTCTTCCATAGTTTTCCCTCTGTCAAGTCAATTGCCTCACCGACCGAATTGGGTTCATCGTCGATGGAAGTTAACATGAATGAGAAAAGTCGGGTGGACTATACCTTTTGACTGGTTTTGTTTCTCTTTCTGACCTCATTATCACCAAAGTCATTTTTTCCATCTCTTCCTCATATTCAGTTGACTCATCTAAATCATCTTCTTTGTTCCTCGGTTCAAACTGCACCATATTATGATTATTCTCGGTTTGAACATCTTTCTTAGGATGAGACTTACCTCTAACTTCTATGAAGGCCAAATCTTGACTATACATTATTCTCCTTGATGCAGGTTCCCATATCATATATCCTTTCATCCCTTCTTTTTATCCGATGAAAATACATTTGACTTCCTTCATGTCCATCTTGCTCTTATTTTCGTTGGGAACATGCACAAATGCATCACAGCCAAACACTTTGAGATGTGCCACTGAAGGATTCTTACCCGACCATACACCATTTGGATTCATTTCAAATAGCATCGATGAAGGAGACATATTCACCGAATATCTTGCAGTCTCGACTTCTTCTACCCATAATTCTTGTGCGATCCCAACACCACTGAGCATGCTCCTTACCTTATCCATCAACGTTCTATTCATTCTCCTAGAAAATCCAATTTGTTGTGGGGTATATGGTGTGGTATTTTTTCTTTCTGTGCCACACTGCTTACATAACTGATCAAATTTGTTTCTATATAATTCACCACCATTTTCAGTTCTCAACACTTTAATCCTCTTCTCTGTATGGTTTTCCACAAGAGCTTTAAACTCCTTAAATCCCTCAAAAAACTTTGATTTCTTCCTCAGGAAATATATTCATGTCTTCTTGGAAAAATCATCTATGAAGGAGACCTAATACAAGGATCCACCAAGTAAAGGAACTATAACTGGGCCAAACACATCACTATGCACCAATTCTAGAATCCCATTTTCCCTTGTCACTCCATATGGGAACCTCACCCGAATTTGTTTCCCATATATGAAATGTTCACAAAATTCGACTTCTAAACCACATTCAGGAAAACCTTCAACCATACCTTTTCTTTTCATAGCTCGAAGTCCTTTTTCTCGAATGTATCCCATCCTCTCGTTCCATAGCATGGTTGGGTCGATTTCATCATGTTATGTCAAGTCAATTTGAACTAACTTAGCTTGCATCAAGTCGAGTTGTGTCGATATCAAGTTGAGTTGATTTGTATTCGAGTCAATTTATGGAGAAATGATTCTATTACATCCAATCAAGATGACATTCCCTAGCTTCTTTTACAATGTACCGATTCAAACTCACTTCTTTAAGAACGTCACACTATTAGGCAGTGGAAGCAAAACATAGCATAAACAAAGCATAAAACAGTGAACATCAAAGAAAACACAACACAACAACAATCACACAAGTTGACACTATGATTTATGTGGAAACCCAATGTGAGAAAAAAACATGGGGAAATGATAGTCAGTATTCTTATTATTCAAGGGAGAATTACAATAGCCAGCATATGCATACAACCATCCTCTCCTCATAGACACATTGTACTCCATACTTTTGTGTCTTTCTCACACACTCTACACACATTGCACTCTCACCTCTATGGGTATGATCATATATATAGAATCTCTCAAACATGTAGAATAACTGATTATAATTAGATCCACCAATTACATAATATGTTCATAGAAGAGTGCATGCATGCACATTCCTAATATAGTTGCATGCATGTGCATGCGAACACATGGGAAATTCGTTGGCATGTTTCCAACAATCACCACCTTGAAAACAATTTACTTGATATATCATGCCCTTAATTAATTCATCACCTTTTCGGCAAGCCAAGAGAATCCAAGATCCATCGCATCTCCAAAAATTCTCTAACAATATTTTTATCACTGTTCTTAGATCTTCTTTTAATAATAGTTATATCATATACTGGAAAATAAGAAGCATAAACAAGAACAAGATAACACAAGATTTTATCCTGGGAAAACCCCAAATGGGGGAAAAACATAGCCAACACTTCTTAGATATATTCCAACCAAGATAAACTAGCCATAAACCAACTCTCAAGAGAAACAAACAATGAAAAAACCCTAGCACTAGGCTAATGAGCAAACTAGTTCTAGCAATTGGAGTAGTAGCACCATACAACAATAATGCACCTTTTCCCAGAGATAGCGCACAAGAGAAAAAAAACACTAAGAAAAACCAAGAACCTGAGATGCCACAATGCAGTGTCTTCTTCCTTGCCTCTAACTTGCATGTCCTTTTTCGGCGAGAGAGTGAGTGAGTGTGTTTCCAAATGAGAGAGGAGTCATCTCTATTTATAGTCTTTAAGTCACTTTAGCTGAGCGACTTCTTCTCTGGGGATTCTAGTTTCCCTTTATTCTTTTCTTATGGGATGACTTTTTTTCCAGGGTGTTCTTCCATGTGTTCGATGGTATTCTTGGACTTCTGCAATCTTCTCCTCTTCTAAAAAAGGTTTTCTAAGAGGAAAACATCTCCCCTCTTCTAAGAAAGGTTGTCTATAGGGAAATACCTACCGCAACTACCAAAACATCAACACTCCCTTTTGGCTAGGGACGTATCTTTCCACAATGTGTTCATCTAGTAGTCCACTGACTACTCTGCAATAAACTAGTAGCAAACAACTAATACCATACCATTGGTTGCTCGAATCATCCACCATAGTCCTTATAACCATGTTCCAATCAACCAATAGCAAACAACTACTATAAGGTCATCCAACAATACAAAATTTCTTCCATGTCATAGTAGTACACACCTACTCTCTAGTGGTACGCAACCACAACCATAGTAGTACACAACTACTGTCCAGTAGTACACAACCACTTCCATGGTAGTAAACAACTATTGTCTAGTGGTGCACAACCACTGTTACGAAATGAAATACACTTCCACACTAATCCAAGTAGAAGAGAAGAAGAATTTAATTAAGAATGCAAATGACACAAGCAATCACATAGTGCAACGAGATTTTACCCTGGAAACCATTAACCGCAAAAACCAACATTGCTTTGATATTTATGCTCTCTGGTTGTGTTGGGTTGTTTCTCTTTCACTTCTTGGGATGAGCCAGGTTCGGATCTTCAAAAATCTTGCAATAAAACACTCTAAAACTATTGTCCCTCTTGGTAAACCAAAAGTTAATGTTGCGCACAGAGTGCACAGCGTAGTCTCACCCGAGATAGCTTTATGGGTGACTACAATACTCTATTGTTTGCAGCCTAGGAATGAGTGGGGATATGTGGGGTGGTTCTTCCTTATTGATGCATTAATATTACTAATGACTTAAGTATTTCTAATATTCTTTCATCATTTTCCTTACGCATGCATTCTCATACATCCAGTTAATCATTCATTCATAAACTAACCATTAAAAGAAAGTAAGAATTCAATAAAAATCACATATAACACAGGTTTTACTGTGGTTCACCCCCTCCTAGGCTACCTCCACAAAGATTTGGATTCTCTTCTCTTTTATTTAGTCTACTACAAAATCTGGCGTTGTGTGCATTACATATTCAATCATACAATCATGATGTAGTTAAGGAACCCCTTTGAGCAGGACTATATCACACCATGTTCCTTAGCCTGTGACCTAACCCTCAAAAACTAGATTACTTGACTCTTTTACAACCTTATTACAACCATAGTGATTGTTATCAAATCAACAAAAACAACCTTAACCTTCACCAACCCTTTTCAAGCCACGAACCTAGACTCCTAGGTTCTTATTCATACTATTTTATAGGCTTATAGCCGTTACAATATTGATCAAAAACCCTAACCCTATCATGGTTAGGATTTACTTCATGCGCGCCACATTGGTTTTCCTATTGCATGTTTTTCCTTCTTTTTCTGCATGCTTCTTTCTTTCCATCTATTACACACACTCTAAAATTAGGTCTTCTTTCCAAAATTAGGTCTTTCCCAAAATAGACATTTTCTCCAAAAATAGGCATGTGCCAGAAAGGCCCCAACACTGACATGTGGCTCATCCCGGGCCACTTCGGTGTTGCACTCTCTCTGAACTTCCCTATCCAAACAATGGAATTTTTCTGCTAGTTCCTTTCCTTTTTCTCTCATCTACATAGTGTTTCTTGTTGGCACCTTTATTGTTTGTGTTGTTATCTCCTCCTGCATTAATGTTGCGCTCTATGTTTGTGCCTGCTCCCTACTTGCCTTCTCTTCCTCCAACTACACAATCATCTTTGTTGCTTGTTCTTGGAGGGGTTTCAATTCATCTTGTCTTTCTTTCTTCTGTGTCTGCGTTGTTTTCAACTCTGTCTATAGAGTCTTCATTTCTTGAGTTCCCTTCAAGAGCTCTGTGATTCCCATTGTTTTCTTTCATTGATTTAGCTCTTGTATGGAAACACTCATTCTCTCCTCTTCTTGGTCCCATTGTTGGACCTGTTCGTCTTCTTCTAGGGTAGTGATCCAACAAATGGATTTCTCTCCCTATCTCAAGATTCAATCTTTGGAGAATCATTTTCAGTTGGTTATTGGGTTCAAGTATCTTCCACTAGGTACAATGTAGTATTAAATATGTCCCACTATAGTAGTTATATATAATAAATGTAAGAGGACTTCTTAGAAGGTTCCACCTCTAGAATGTTCTTAGGTGGTTGGTAGCACTATATAATGAGTTTCAAGCAATGTAATGGGACAAGTTGAGAAATATTGTATTTGGAGGGGTAGCTTAATAGGCATATTCCCCCTCGAAGAGGAAAGTGAACTTGATAGGATCCCTTCCATAATAGGATTTATTGTATGTTGTTTCCCTACCGTAAGGGTTTGATATAATGAAGTGTCGGTTTTCTATATTGTTCCATATATATTTTGTGGAGAGTCTATTAAGATATATTTGGTAGTATTGTGGTATTTTGTATTCAAGTATTTGGTTCTTAACAATTCCAACACTATTAAATGTCTCCTATATCAAGATATTTGTCCCATCTTCTTCAACTGTGTTATTAGCATCATCATCTTCTTCCATAGGATCATTAACTAGTTGGTCTTCAATATTCGCTCCATGTTCATGAACATGTTCTTGTACAACCACATCTTCCTTCATGGGTAGTTCCCTAGGGTTTCATTCATTTATAATTACAAATAATAAAGTAATATTAGTGTATATAACAAATATTAAAACAATACATATGTTTACAAATATAATATAGGAAAACAAAGAAGAGGAACATGAATCTCCATATTTCCTTTATTGTC
>SNQJ01S0094826.1:8952-40897 GCA_010110895.2 Picea sitchensis
CACCACACATGCTTACTTGGCATCAGGCCAACTCATATCCCTTCATTGCCAAAACATCTGCTGGACAACCTCTTTGAAAATCCTCTTGGGTGAAGGTACACGGGCTCTAATCCACTACTGCACGTGGGTGAATGCTGGCAGGCCTAATACAGCCCACGTTTACCTAACAAAGCACAAAAACATGAAAGTTTCCGATGGGACAAAAATCTATGGGTCAGTTAACTGAAACTCCCGGCCATGCATGGCCGAGGGTTCGTCCAAAACACTAGCTCCTTCTAGCCTATAAAAGAAGGGGTAGGGGTACCATTTGGAGGAGGAAAATTATAGAAAAGAAACTCTGCCCATTTGCCAAATCTAGTTGTCCCAACCCTTTAGCCTTTCCTCAAGACTAAGGAGAATTAACGCAAAGCAGTTGGAGGACAAAGAAGAGGAGGAGCCCAGGATCAGGATCAAGGAGCGGTGGCCGGTATCGACTTTGACTATAAGTTGATTCATTTTGAAGATAATAAAAGAATACTTTTGCCATCCCAATGGATGAGTTATCTATGATTTGTGTAATTTATGCTTAATCTCTAACCCTCAAGCAAAAAATTTGCATGCATGCGTAGTGTTTTTTCTTGATTGCAGGTTAACTTTGGAAGGAGCAGTGCAAGTAAGCGGGAAAAGTGCAACGGAGGATCTACACCAAACATCAGTAAAAAGGTTAGTAGTTCCTTTCCATGCATGTATCGTAAAAGAGGGGTTTGATTTTTGGGTGGTAGGTTAAAAGAGGTCATTTCTTTACGATCAAAATCTGCATGCAAGTCTAACCCTAGTTTTCTAGTCCATAGGGTATATTTCCTAACAACACTAGGGTTAGGTTTTTGGATATCTAGGTTTTTTGGCATTCCTATTTATTGTAAAAGGCCTTTAGAGCCTTATTGTAATAATATTCTTGCGAATGAGTGCAACTGTCACATCTCTTCTCAGATATAAGTTTTCACCATTCCAACAAGCTTGTTTCCGCTGTATTTTACAATTTCAATTTATTTCATTATTGAATAGAAAACTGGTTTTATTGTATCTCTGTTATTTTGTATTAAGAATTTGTTAATAATCTGTATTCAGTTCGGTCTTCTCATAAAATATAGATCAGTGGTATCAGAGTGGTATGCTCCTTATCATTTTAATGCATGTCCCTAATTAGGTCAGAGTACAAAGAGTTGGGTCTTGAGCTTCTTTCTCTTGAGGACAAAAGCTCTCGCATGCCCAAGCGACCTCTCATGGCAGGAGAAAAGAAAGATGAGGGGACATGAGATCCTTTCAAACTATTGATTGAGGAAGCCCTCACACAACAGAGGAAGGAGATGATGGATAGTTTCGTGCAAATCCTTCGGCGGCTACCAACAGGCGATGCATCCTCTTCGTGCGGAGGCACCACCCCCTTCAAGGTACAAATAAAATTCGATATTCCTATATTTGAAGGTCAAATAGACACAAATGTTGTAGACAAGTGGTTGAATATGCTAGAAGGATATTTTTCTTTCCATAACTTCTCGAATAGAGAAAATATTACTTTTGTTCTCCTCAAAGCCATCACCCATGTCAAATATTGGTGGGAAACGTTCTGTGAGCAAAAGGAAAAAAAGGAATCCTCACTATTTACAGTCATAGCCACCTCAGATTCCTTTAGGGATTCTATTAAGAACAATACTATCATGTCGGAAGTTATGATGACTTATATACCAAATGGACCAAATTGCGGCAAGAAAGAGACAAAGCAGTGCCAGATTTCAAAAATATCTTCCATACCTTGCGCACCAAGTTGGGTATCAAAGATTCAGAGTGACATATTTTTCTCAAGTTTCGCAGTGCTCTGCATATATACATCTAGACCGAAATGGAATATCTAGACATCTCATCCTTGGGTACGGCCTACCGATATGTCGTCAAAATCGAGCAGAAGCTCAAACAAAATACACGACAATTTGGGCCTCGGAACCCCGCACAAAAAAATCTAGGAAAGGGTGGCCCCAACCCACATAAAAAAGGATAGAGCAAAGATGGACAGTATCAAGACAACCATTCCAAGCCACAAGCAAATAAGGACACTAGAAAGAAAAATAAATATACCAGGAAGTGGTGTGACTTTCACAAGAGCTTTTGGCATAGCACTGTTGATTGTCGCTCAAAGAAGTCACTGGTGGCCGAAGTGAAAGCCTCTAAATAAGATGCGGAGTCTGACTCTGAGCCAAAACCATAAAGGGAAAGATGGATAATTAACGGGAAACCCAGTGCCACTGTTTCTACCACCAATCTCCAGCCTAGTGAACCAGATGAGCTAGAATAAGGAGAGCGCCTCTTCCATTCACAAATGTGGGTAAAAGGCACCTTGTTGCACTTCATCGTTGATAGCAGTAGCTAGAAGAACCACATCTCTGCATAGGTCATCAAGCAGCTGGCCCTGCCCATAATGCCTCATCCACAACCCTACACCATTCGATGTCTCCGCCAAGGAAGCAATCTCTGCATTAGCCAATAATGTCGACTGTCATATGGCATCAAGCCCTTCAAAGACGAGGTATGGTGTGATTTTTCTCCTCTCAAAGTTTTTTATGTTCTTTTGGGGAAAACTTATTTATGGAAACATCATGCTATATATGAATCTAGGCCTTCTAATGTTATTATTACTTTGAACAAGAAATTGTACAGGATACCTGAGGCAGTCCCACCTAGTGCTATTTCCTTGATCTCTGCTAAGCAATGCAGGAAGGTCATCTCTCAGATGGGGAAGTTTGTCTTCTTCATGATTCACTCTGAGAATAAAAGAAAGATCACAGCCACATCTAGGGTCTCTATGTCTAACCTCTCCACATAGCATAAGCAAGTAGATAAAGTCATGGAAGAATACTCGGATATCTTCTCCTCACCTACTGGGGTACCTTTACACTGCCAGGTCAAGTACCCCATCGATTTGAACCCCGGTGCATCGCTGCCCAATGGGCCAGTCTATCATCGCTCTCTGTTAGAGAATGAGGAGATCAAGTGACATATCCAAGAAATGATCCACAAGGGGCACATCCATTCCAGCTCATCACCCTGCGGGAGCCCAATCATGCTAGTATAGAACAAAGATGGAACCTGATGACTCTGCATTGATTACCGGGATCTGAATAAAATCACAGTCAAAAACTGATACCTGATTCCTCGAATCGATGACCTCCTTGATCAACTCACGGGGGATAAATACTTTAGTAATATTGATCTAAAGTTTGGCTACCACCAGGTCCCGATAGAACATATAGATGTATGGAAGCCTGCCTTCAAGTCAAAGGAAGGCCTTTTTGAATGGTTGGTTATGACCTTTGGTTTGAAAAATGCTCCAGCCACTTTCATGAGGATGATGGATGATATCCTACGACCATTCACCAATAATTTTGTAGTGGTTTATCTAGATGACATTCTCATTTATAGCAAGACTTGGGTTGAACACTTGCAACATATTCAACAGGTTCTGCACACCCTGCGACAACACAAGCTATACTCCAACTTGGAAAAATGATCCTTCTGCATGGACAGGGTTCGTTACCTAGGCTACATCATTGATCAACATGGTGTACATGTGGATCCAGCTAAGATCCAAGTCATCTAGGACTCGCCAAACCCAACAACACTCACTGAGCTTCGAAGCTTCTAGGGCCTTTCCAATTTCTACCGCAGGTTTGTGTTGGGATTCTCCCATATTGCATGGGCCCTCAACCAAATAACCAGGGGTGGTGGTAAGGAAAAATTTGTGTGGCGTCGGTCCCAACAACAAGAATTAGATGATTTGAAGCAACTCTTGTGCTCATCCCCAGTACTTTCAGTACCAGACTTGCAACATCCCTTTGAGATCGATACATAATCTTCAGACTATGCTGTGGGCACCATTCTCACTCAGCACGACCACCCCGTGGCCTATCATAGTGAGACACTATCTGATGTTGTTCGTAAGTACCCTACTTACGAAAAAGAAATGTACTCCATTGTGCAAGCCTGCTTCCAGTGGAGACATTACATTCTTGGGAAGGAGATAGTCATCCACACTAATCATAAGCCATTACAGTTTATGTAGACAAATGGAAAATCGCAGAATGACCGCCATCAAAAGTGGTCCACATACTTGCAACAATCCACCTCAACATCAAGTATAAAATAGGAAGAACCAATCACGTTGTTGATTTCCTTAATAGACCACCAGTCGTGGCACTCACAACAGTTCTAGACTCTTGCGGCCATGAGACCTCTGGATGGCCCTAACTCTATGAGATAGACCCAGACTTCGCCACCACCTACCAAATGTTGGGTGCAAACATAGTTGTCGATAAGTTATATCTTCAGGATGGGTTGTTGTGTCGTTTACGCCATATCTTTGTTCCATCAAGAGAGAGAGTGAATCTAATCTTGGAAGCCCACTACAGTCGGGTGGCAAGACAGTTCGGTGTCGAAAAGATAGTGGCGATGCTACAGAAACATTTCTACTGGTTGAAACTCCAACAGGAGGTCATCAAGTATATCAGATCTTGCACTTCCTACACTATTGCCAAACCAACCACTAAGAAATAGGGCTTGTACACCCCTCTTCCTACTACTGACAGGACATGGGAATCCATCTCAATGGACTACATGTCAGGCCTCCCATCCACCAAGTGGTGAAATGGCTGT
Organism: Picea sitchensis; assembly: GCA_010110895.2. Taxonomy (NCBI): domain Eukaryota; kingdom Viridiplantae; phylum Streptophyta; class Pinopsida; order Pinales; family Pinaceae; genus Picea; species Picea sitchensis. Next base: position 13,636 of record SNQJ01S0094826.1, read on the forward strand.
GTTTTTGTGGTTGTTGACCACTTTTCTAAGATGGCGATTTTGGTTTCCTGCAAGAAGAGAATCACAGGATAGGCCACTGCCAAGATCTTATTTGAATGGGTCTGGGTACATTTTGGACTCCCACAAACCATTGTCTTAGATAGGGACAGTCGATTTCTCAGCACATTCTAGTCGAGCCCCGAGTCACTACTGGACACCAAGCTAACTAAATCCATGAACTTCCACCCCTAGACAGATTGCCAAACTGAGGTAGTAAATCAAATGGTTGTGCATATCCTTCGCATGTATAACTCAAAGAACACTTGCACATGGGATGAGAGCCTTCCCTATGTCCAACATAGCTACAACAGATCCCTGCATATCTCAACCGACCATAGTCCCTTTCAGGTGGGGTTGGGATTCCAACCATTGGGTCCCATAGATGTTGCATTTCCCCTTGCGGTTAGCTCGACTGACTCATCTTCTATTCCAATTGAAGCTGACAAAGCCACCCGGTTCATTGAGCAAATCCAACACATCCACCAACAAGTTTAGAATATCCTACAGAAGCGCAATGACAACTACAAAATACGCCATGATCAACATCGGGTGCCACAAAAGTTTCAGGTGGGAGACAAATTTTGGTTGCACTTGCAGAAAGAACGACTTACAGGACCCCATCAGAAGCTTCACCCACTCCATTATGGGTCATACACCATCACCAAGGCCATGGGGTATAATTCTTTTGAGCTCAACATTCCTCCTTTCCTTGGACTGCACCCAGTGTTAAACGTGGATCTCCTTCGCCCTTATTTCCCACCATTATTAGACACCTCATACATAGTAGAACAACTGACACCAATAGAGATCAACCTTGAATACATCCAGCAGGAATCCAATGATCATATTGTGGACACACAGATCAAGGGAACTCGACAACAAAGGATCCATCTTTGTCGAGACATCAAAGCAGGGCAGCTCCTCCACCAATGCAAGTGGCTCAGCCGGGGCCAAATTCAACAAAAATTTCCTCATCTGATGGGGGAACTCAACACAATGGAGAAAATTTCTTCCTAAGGAGGGAGGATTGATCCAGATGGATATCAGTCACCACCCACCTTTTCCAACTTGCTCAAAACAGTTTTCTGGCAATTTACTATTTTTAGCAGTTTTCACTTCCGGGGCCATTTTGAGGGCCTAAATGAAGGTTTTTCGGGATCGAGCTTCTTAATGATAGCCTACAGCATGATTGAGGCCCCAAAATGAATCTCCTCAATGAAACATTTCCAATAGGCTATCAAACGCCGAAAATGGAGATTGTATGCAAAAGTTACGACCCAACCCCGGGGAGTTAATGTACTAACTTACCCAAACGAGGCCCACATGACTTTTGGCGCTTCATATCCTAAGGTTAGGTTTTTGGATGTCTAGGTTTTTTGGCATTCCTGTTTATTGTAAAAGGCCTTCAAAGCCTCACTGTAATGATCTTCTTGCGAATGAGCACAACCATCACATCTCTTCTCAGAGATAAGTTGCCACCATTCCAACAAGCTTGTTTTCGTTGCATTTTACAGTTTCAACTTATTTCATTATTGAATAGAAAACTAGTTTTATTGTATCTCAGTTATGTTTTGTTAAGAATTTGTTAATAATATGTATTCATTTCGTTGTGCTCATAAATCTGGATCAATGGTATTAGAGCGGTCTGCTCCTTGTCGTCTTAATGCATGTCCCCAACGAGGTCAGAGTACAAAGAGTTGGGTCTTGAGCTTCTTTCTCTTGAGGAAAAAATCTCTTGCATGCCCAAGCAACCTCTCATGGAAGGAGAAAAGAAAGATGATGGGACAAGAGATCCTTTCAAACTATTGATTGCGGAAGCCCTCACGCAACAAAGGAAAGAGATGATGGATAGTTTCACGCAACTCCTTCTGCGGCTACCAACAGGCGACACATCCTCTTCAAGTGGAGGCACCACCCCTTTCAAGGTACAAATAAAATTCGATATTCCTATATTTGAAGGTCAGATAGACAAAGATGTTGTATACAAGTGGTTAAATCTTCTAGAAGGATATTTTTCTGTCCATAACTTCTTGAATAGAGAAAATATTACTTTTTTGCTCCTCAAAGCCATCCCCGATGTCAAATATTGGTGGGAAACATTCTGTGAGCAAAAGGAAATAGAGGAATCCTCATTATTTACAGTCACAGCCACCTTGGATTCCTTTAGTTATGCTATTAAGGAACAATACTACCCTATCGGAAGTTATGACAACTTATATACCAAATGGACCACATTGCGGTAAGAAAGAGACAAAGCAGTGCCATATTTCACAAATATCTTCCATACCTTGCGCACCAAGCTGGGTATCAAAGATCTAGAGTGACATTTGGTGCTCAAGTATCGTGGTGCTCTACATATATACATCCAGACCGAAATGGAATATCTATACATCTCATCCTTAGGCGCGGCCTACCAATATGCTGTCAAAATTGAGCAGAAGCTCAAACAAAAGACACGACAATTTGGGCCTGGGAACCCCTCACAAAAAAATCTAGGGAAGGATGGCCCCAACCCACAGAACAAAGGATAGAGAAAAAATGGACAGTATCAGGACAACCAGTCCAAGCCATAAGAAAATAAGGACACTGGAAAGATAAAGAAATATACCGAGAAGTGGTGTGACTTCCACAAGAGCCCTTGGCATAGCACTGTTGATTTTCACTCAAAGCAGTCACTGGTAGCTGAAGTGAAAGCCTCTAAATCAGATGCGGAGTCTAACTCTAAGACAGAACCATAAAGGGGAAGATAGATCATTAACGTGGAACCCAGTGCCACCGTTTCTACCACCAAGCTCTAGCCTAGTGAACCAGATGAGCCAGAAGAAGGAGAGCGCCTCTTCCATTCACAAATGTGGGTAAAAGGCACCCTGTTGCACTTCATTGTTGATAGCAATAGCTAGAAGAACCACACCTCTGCATAGGTCATCAAGCAGTTGGCCCTGCCCACAACGCCTCACCTACAACCCTACACCATTGGATGGCTCTGCCAAGGAAGCAATCTCCGCGTCAGCCAACCTTGTCGATTGTCGTACAACATCAAACCCTTCAAAGACGAGGTATTGTGTGATTTTTCTCCTCTCAAAGTTTTTGATGTTCTTTTTGGGAAACCTTATTTATGGAAACGTCATGCTATATATGAATCTAGGCTTCCTAGTTTTATTATTACTTTGAACAGGAAATTGTACAGGATACCTGAGGCAGTCCAACCTAGTGTTATTTCCTTGATCTCTGCTAAGCAATGTAGGAAGGTCATCTCTCAGATGGGGAAGTTTGTCTTCTTCATGATTTGCCCTGAGAATAAAAGAAAGATCACACCCACATACAGGGTCTTTGTGGATGACCTCTCCACACAACATAAGAAAGTAGATAAGGTCGTGGAAGAATACATGGATATCTTCTCCTCACCTACCAGGGTACATTTACAATGTCAGGTCAAGTACCCCATCGATTTGACCCCCGGTGCATCGCTTCCCAATAGGCTAGTCTATCGTTGTTCTCTGTTAGAGAATGAGGAGATCAAGCAAAAAATCCAAGAACTGCTCCACAAGGGGCACATCCATTCCAGCTCATCATCTTGCGGGAGACCAATCATGTTGGTATAGAACAAAGATGGAACCTGGTGACTCTACATTGATTACCGGGCTCTGAATAAAATCACAGTTAGAAACCGGTACCTGATTCCTCGAATCGATGACCTCCTTGATCAACTCACGGGGGATAAATACTTCAGTAAGATTGATCTGAAGTCTGGCTACCACCAGGTCCCGATATAATAGACTGATGTATGGAATCCCACCTTCAAGTCAAAGGAAGGCCTTTTTGAATGGTTGGTCATGCCCTTTGGTTTGAAAAATGCTCCAACCACTTTCATGAGGATGATGGATGATATCCTATGACCATTCACCAATAATTTTGTAGTGGTGTATCTAGATGACACTCTCATTTGCAACAAGACTTGGGTTGAACACTTGCATCATATTGAGCAGGTTCTGCACACCCTACGGTGGCACAAGCTATACTCCAACTTGGAAAAATGATCCTTCTACATGGACAGGGTCCATTACCTGGGATACATCATTGATCAACATGGTGTACATGTAGATCCAACCAAGATCCCGGTCATCCAGGACTCGCCAGCCCCAACCACACTCACTGAGCTTCGAAGCTTCTTGGGGCTTGCCAATTTCTACCATAGGTTTGTGTTGGGGTTCTCCGATATTGCATGGGAACTCAGCCAAATCACGAGGGGTGGTGGTAAGGAAAAATTTGGGTGGCGCCGGTCCCAACAACAAGCATTCAATGATTTGAAGTAGCGCCTGTGCTCATCCCTAGTACTTTCAGTACTAGACTTGCAACATCCCTTTGAGATCGATACAGATGCTTCAGACTATGTTGTGGGCACCATTCTCACTCAACACGGCCACCCCTTGGCCTATCATAGTGAGACAATATCCGATGTTGTCCGTAAGACTTACCTTACTTATGAAAAATAAATGTACTCCATTGTGAAAGCCTACCGCCAGTGGAGACATTACATTCTTGGGAAGGACATAGTCATCCACAGTAATCATAAGCCACTGGAGTTTATGTATACACAAGGAAAATCGCAAAATGTCTACCATCAAAAGTGGTCCACATACTTGCAACAATTCCACCTCAACATCAAGTATAAAACAAGAAGCACCAATCACGTCGCTAATTGCCTCATCAGACCACCAGTCGCGACACTCACCACATTTCTAGACTCTTGCGGCCATGAGACCTCTGGATGGCCCTAACTCTGAGAGACAGACCCAGACTTCGCCACCACCTACCAACTGTTGGGTACAAGCATAGTTGTCGATAATTTCTATCTTTAGGATGGGTTGTTGTGTCGTCTACACCATATCTGTGTTCCATCAAGTGAGCGAGCGAATATGATCTCATAAGGCCACTACAATCAGGTGGTAGGACACTTTAGCATCGAAAAGACGGTGGTGATGCTACAGAAACATTTCTACTGGCCGAAAATCCAATAGGAGGTCATCAAGTATATCAGGTCCTACACTACCTATGCTATTGCCAAACCAACCACTAAGAAATAGGGCCTGTACACCCCTCTTCCTACTCCTGACAGGCCATGGGAATCCATCTCAATGGACTACATGTCGGGCCTCCCGTCCACCAAGCGGGGAAATGGCTGTGTTTTTGTGGTTGTTGACCACTTTTCTAAGATGGTGATTATGGTTGCCTGCAAGAAGAGAATCACAGCAAAGGCCACTGCCAAGCTCTTCTTTGAATGGGTCTGGGTACATTTTGGACTCCCACAAAACATTGTCTCAGATAGGGACATTCGATTTCTCAGCACATTTTGGTCAAGCCTCTAGTCACTATTGGACACCAAGCTAACCAAATCCATGACCTTCCACCCCGAAACAGATTTCCAAACTGAGGTCGTAAATCAAATGGTTGTGCATATCCTTCACATGTATAATTCAAAGCACACTCACACATGGGATGAGAGACTTCCCTATGTCCAACATAGCTACAACCGAGCCCTACATAGCTCAACCGACCATAGCCCCTTTTAGGTGGGGTTGGGATTCCAACCATTGGGTCCCATAGATGTTGCACATCCCCTTGCAGCCAGCTCGACTTACTCATCTTCTGTTCCAACTGAAGCTGACAAAGCCACCCGATTCATTGAGCAAATCAAACACATACACCAACAGGTTTAGGATATCCTACAGAAGTTCAATGACAAGTACAAACAACGCCATGATCAACATCGACTGCCACATAAGTTTCAGGTGGGAGACAAAGTTTGGTTGCACTTGTATAAAAAACGCCTTACAGGACCCCATCGAAAGCTTCGCCCACTCTATTATGGGTCCTACACCATCAACAAGGCCATGGGGGATATTGCTTTTGATCTCAACATTCCTCCTTTCCTTGGCCTGCACCCAGTGTTAAATGTGGATCTCCTTTGCCCTTATTTCCCACCATTATTGGACACCTCATATGTAGTAGAACAACTGACACTGATAGCGCTCAACCTCGACTGCATCTAGCAGGAATCCAATGATTAGATTGTGGACACACAGATCAAGGGAACTTGATAGCAAAGGATCCATCTTTATCGAGTCGTCAAAGCAAGGCAACTCCTCCACCAAGGCAAGTGGCTCAGCTTGGGCCAAATTCAGCAGCAATTTCCTCATCTGATGGGGGAACTCAACCCAATGGAGAACATTTATTCCTAAGGAGGGAGGATTGATCCAGATGGATATCAGTGGCCACCCACCTTTTCCAAGTGGCTCAAAATAGTTTTCTGGCAATTTTGGCAATTTACTATTTTTAGTAGTTTTCACTTCCGGGGCCATTTTGAGGGCCTAAATGAAGGTTTTTCGGGATCGAGCTTCTTAATGATAGCCTACAGCATGATTGAGGCCCCAAAATAAATTTCCTCGATGATACATTTCCAACAGGCTATCATACGCCTAAAATGGAGATCGTATGCAAAAGTTACGACCCAACCCCAGGGAGTTAATGTACTAACTTACCCAAACGGGGCCCACATGACTTTTGGCGCTTCATATCCTAGGGTTAGGTTTTTGGATGTCTAGGTTTTTTGGCATTCATGTTTATTGTAAAAGGCCTTCAGAGCCTCATTGTAATGATCTTCTTGCGAATGACCGCAACTGTCACATCTCTTCTCAGAGATAAGTTGCCACCATTCCAACAAGCTTGTTTCCGTTGCATTTTACAGTTTCAACATATTTCATTATTGAATAGAAAACCAGTTTTATTGTATCTCTGTTATTTTGTATTAAGAATTTGTTAATAATCTATAATCATTTCATTCTACTCATAAAATCTGGATCAGTGGTATTAGAGTGGTCTTCTCCTTGTCGTCTTAATGCATGTCCCCAACGAGGTCAGAGTACAAAGAGTTGGCTCTTGAGATTCTTTCTCTTGAGAGAAAAATCTCTCGCACGCCCAAGCAACCTCTCATGGCAGGAGAAAAGAAATATGATGTGATAGGAGATCCTTTCAAACTATTTATTGAGGAAGGCCTCACGCAACAGAGGAACGGGATGATGGATAGTTTCGCACAAATCCTTTTGCAGCTACCAACAGAAGACACATCCTCTTCAAGTAGAGGCACCACCCCCTTCAAGGTACAAATAAAATTCGATATTCCTATATTTGAGGGTCAAATAGATGCAGATGTTGTAGACAAGTGGTTGAATCTGCTAGAAGGATATTTTTATGTCCATAACTTCACGAATAGAGAAAAGATTACTTTTGCGCTCCTCAAAGCCATCCCCCTTGTCAATTATTGGTGAGAAACGTTCTGTGAGCAAAAGGAAACAAGGGAATCCTCATTATTTACAGTCACAACTACCTCGGATTCCTTCAGGGATGATATTAAGGAACAATACTACCCCGTCGGAAGTTATCACGACTTATATGCCAAATGGACCAGATTGCGGCAAGAAAGAGACAATGCAATTCCATATTTCACAAATATCTTCCATACCTTGCACACCAAGATTCATGATTCGCTCTGAGAATAAGAGAAAGATCATAGCCACATTTAGGGTCTTTGTGGCCAACCTCTCCACATAGCAGAAGCAAGTAGATAAGGTCATGGAAGAATACTCAGATATCTTCTCCTCACCTACCGAGGTACCTTTGCACTGCTAGGTCAAGTACCCCATTGATTTGACCCCCATTGCATCGCTGCCCAATGGGCCAATATATTGTCTCTCTTTGTTAGATAATGAGGAGATCAAGTGACAAATATAAGAAATCCTCGATAAGGGGCACATCCATTCCAGCTCATCACCTTGTGGGAGCCCAATCATGCTGGTATAGAACAAAGATGGAACTTGGCAACTTTGCATCGATTATCGGGCTCTAAATAAAATCACAGTCAGAAACCGGTACCCAATTCCTCAAATCGACAACCTCCTTGATCAACTCATGTGGGATAAATACTTCAGTAAGATTGATTTGAAGTCTGGCTACCACCAGGTCCCGATAGAATAGACAGATGTATGGAAGACCGCCTTCAAGTCAAAGGAAGGCATTTTTGAATGGTTGGTCATGCCCTTTGGTTTGAAAAATGCTCTGGCCACTTTCATGAGGATGATGGATGATATATTTTGACCATTCACCAATAATTTTGTAGTGGTGTATCTGGATGACATTCTCATTTACAGAAAGACTTGGGTTGAACACTTGCAGCATATTCAACAGGTTCTGCACACCCTGTGACAGCATAAGCTATACTCCAACTTTGAAAAATGCTCCTTCGGCATGGACATGGTCCATTACCTAGGCTACATCATTGATCAACATGGTGTACATGTGGATCCATCCAAGATCCTAGTCATCCGTGACTCACCAGCCCCAACCACACTCACTAAGCTTCGGAGATTCTTGGGCCTTGCCAATTTCTAGCGCATATTTGTGTTAGGATTCTCCCATATTGCATGGGCCCTCAACCAAATCAGCAGGGGTGGTGGTAAGGAAAAAATTGTGTGGGGTTGGTACTAACAACAAGCGTTTGATGATTTGAAGCAATGATTGTGCTCATCCCCAGTACTTTCAGTACCAGACCTGTAGCATCCGTTTGAGATTGAGACAGATGCTTTAGACTATGATGTGGGTGTCATTCTCACTCAGCACAACCACCCCGTGGCCTATCATAGTGAGACACTATCTGATGTTGTCCGTAAGTACCCTACTTACGACAAAGAAATGTACTCCATTATGCAAGCCTGCCACCAGTGGAGACATTACATTCTTGGGAAGGAGACAATGATCCACATTGATCATAAGCCACTATAGTTTATGAAGACACAAGTAAAATTGCAGAATGATCGCCATCAAAAGTGGTCCACATACTTGTAGCAATTCCACCTCAACATCAAGTATAAAATAGGAAGCACCAATCGCGTTGCTGATTGCCTCAGTAGACCACCAGTCGCGACACTCACCACAGTTCTAGACTCTTGCATCCATGAGACCTCTGGATGGAATCAACTCTATGAGACGGACCCAGACTTCGCCACCACCTACCAAATATTGGGTGCAAACATAATTTTCTATAATTTCCATCTTCAAGATGGGTTGTTGTGTTGTCTAGGCCATATTTTTGTTCCATCAAGTGAGCGAGCGAAGCTGATCTCGGAAGCCCACTACATTTGGTTGGCAGGAAACTTCAACGTCGAAAAGACATTGGCGATGCTACAGAAACATTTTTGCTAGCCGAAACTCTGACAGGAGGTCAGCAAGTATATCAGGTCCTGCACTGCATGTGCTATTGACAAATCAACCACTAACAAATAGGGCCTGTACACCCCTCTTTATACTCCTGATAGGCCATGGGAATCCTTCTCAATGGACTACATGTCGGGCCTCTAGTCCACCAAGCGGGGAAATGACTATGTTTTTGTGGTTGTTGACCACTTTTCTAAGATGGTGACTTTGGTTGCTTGCAAGAAGAGCATCACAATAGAGGCCACTGCCAAGCTCTTCTTTGAATGGGTTTGGGTACATTTTGGACTCCCACAAACCATTTTCTCATATAGGGACAGTCGATTTCTCAACACATTCTGTTCAAGCCTCTGGTCACTGCTGGACACCAAGCTAAGAAAATCCACGGCCTTCCACCAAGGTCGTAAATCGAATGGTTGTGCATATCCTTCACATTTATAATTCAAAGCACCCTCACACATGGGTTGAGAGCCTTCCCTATGTCCAGCATAGCTACAGCCAATCCCTGCATAGCTCAACTGACCACAACCCTTTTTAGGTGGGGTTGGGATTCCAACCATTGGGTGCCATAGATGTTGCACTTCCCCTTGTGGTCAGCTCGACTGACTCATCTCCTATTCGAACTGAAGTTGAAAAATCCACCCAGTTCATTTAGTGGATCCAACACACCTATCAACAGGTTCAGGATATCCTACAAAAGTCCAATGACAATTACAAACAACGCCATGATCAACATCGGGTGCCACATAAGTTTCAGGTGGGAGACAAAGTTTGGTTTCACTTGCAAAAAGAAATCCTTACAAGACCCCATCGGAAGCTTTGCCCACTCTGTTATGGTCCGTACACCATCACCAAGGCCATGGGGGTTAAGACTTTTGAGCTCAACATTCCTGCTTTCCTTGGCCTTCACCCAGTGTTCAACGGGGATCTCCTTCACCCTTATTTCCCACCATTATTGGACACCTCATACATAGCGGAACAACTGACACCAACAGAGATCAACCTCGACTGCATCCAATAGGCATCCAACGATCATATTCTAGACACACAGATCAAGGGAAATCGATAGCAAAGGATCCATCTTTATCGAGTTGTCAAAGAAGGGTAGCTCCTGCACCAAGGCAAGTGGCTCACCCAGGGCCAAATTCAACAAACATTTCCTCATCTAATGGGGGGACTCAACGCAATGGATACTGTTATCACTCCAGGAAACTCTCCTAGGCTGTAAGTTAGAGATGTCTGGTAACTTAATCTTTTTGGAAACTATTTTTTCAATAATAAGTGTGGGTTTGGATTAAGATGAATATCCTAATCTCTTGATTGTATCTTCAAGACATTCTAACTATATTCATGCAACACAAGGTCTTCAAGAGATATTTATCAGATAGGTTTGTATAATAGATTGATAATAAAATGAATCGGTTAACCAAAACATACATAAACCATATATATGATGGGTCAACAAACTAGCCAAAGATGCTTATTATTCTTGCTTAACAGTCAAAAGTAAGATGACAGTTACCATAGGACCATTAAACAAAGACAAAAGAACGAATTCAAATCATATGCATAGACAAAGATGAAGGAGGATCTGACAATAACAAATGAAAGAAGCTTGCAAGCCTGATATATTAAAGAAATGTCTTTCATACAAAAACAGTAGAATATAGAACTCAAAATCGAACCTTGTGTTCATCTTCTATTTTCAGCTTTATAGCTTTTACAACACAGTATCTAGATCCTGAATTAATGGATCAGATATGCCTAAAATAGAAAGTCTAAACTAACTTGCAAAAGATAAGGAATGATCCTCAAAATGAGGTCAATCCCACATTTAATGGTCTCCAGATCTTGTAGAGTCCTTGTGCAGTGCAGAATAACCTTCCAAGGCTGATTGATGACTCTTCCAAGAGATAAAATTTGAATTTGCTGAGTTGTGAAAAAATTCTAATTTGTTGCCACCAAAATAGGTACCAAAACCAATTTGGCTACCCTTTCTAATCCTTATGCACCAAAAATGGATCTTGAATTTGAATATATAATTCAACATCTATCCATTACAAGTGTTTTCAAATGATTTGGATTAGTAAAAGATCGATCTGTGCAAAATTTAGGTTTCTCTAGCCAGTTACAGGTTTCGGTGGTTAACACAGAGGAATTATGGGTGTATTAACCACTGAAAGCTCTGCTTTTGGTGGTTAATGAACAGTCATCCTATTTTCCTAAACCACAGAAAACTTATCTTTGTCCAAAACTTCAAAATTGCAAAAATTGATTACCTTGATGCTTTGTTAAGTGTTCAAGGCCTCTTTGATGATGCAACTCTTCCTCGTGCAGATCTGCGAGCTTTAACTTGTTGTGTGGAAGACTGTGGTATATCCACCATTGTTGTAGCTAACTTGGCTAGAGTTTCCAAACCTGTTTGATCCTATGTTGGAGGTTGAGACTCTTTTAACTTCAGCCTTAGAAGTCTAAGTTGCCTGTACAACTTCATGTTCTCTCTTATCAGCACCTTGTTCTTGTCCTTGATTTTATCATGCTTTTCCTTGAGACTTTGGTTCATGTTAAAAAGTTCTACATTTATTTCAGTCAAGTTTGTATTTTCCTTTTTAATGACTCTTTATAAAACTTCCATCTCATAGATTTGTTTCCGAAGTTTATTGATTTTCTTAGCCTTGGATGCTTTAGGTTTGCTTGAAGAAGCTTTTGCTAATGGTTGACTGTGTTCATCTGGAGGAGTTGGTGAGGGAAAGTTGGGATAATCTTCTGCAGCTTTCTCAGCCTGTTCATCACCTTGCGTCTTTTATAACTCCCCCTCTGGCTCTAAGTCACTGTATGGTAAGTTCAAAGGGTTATCTCCTTCAGCAAGGTCCTTGGTCTTCTCACCCTCTTTACCAAACTGTAATTTCCTTTTGGTTCTTTTTCTTTTAGCCGAGGATGATTCTGTCGGCTCTCTTGGAGGTTAGATAGCCTTCCTTTTTCTTTGAATTCTCTTAGGGGTGATGGAATTCTTAGCAACAGACTTCTTCCCCTTTTCATCATGTTGAAAATTAGTTTGGAACTCATTCTAAAATAGGAAGTAATTCCAATCCACTTTTTTCTTCTTCAAGGACTCTTTAACAATGAGTGTAATCAATCCTTGGTGTGACAACCTGTTAGCCACTTTTGTAGGCTTCTCCTTGACTTGTATAGCCATTTTTGTGAATTCTTTGTGCAGGTAGAAAGGAAAATTGATGGGAGACCTGCCTGTGAAATAGTTCAATATCTTGAAGTGATAAAACATAACCATGTTGTATCTACCTTCACAGGCGATATAGACAAAGATTGCCTTCAGGAGAGATTGCCACTTAGGTTCCAGATAAGACATTGGTATGTCTTTTTTCCATATAAGATCCTTGTGAAGAGGTTGTAGGTAGGATCCAAATTCAATGTTTTAAGGCACAGTTGATTTGAACCAACAATCCCCTGTTCTAAGGAGACCAGTGAACTCAGCTATGGCTGCCTCATCAACCACAAACTCCTCTTTTCCCACTGTTGTTGCTCTTCCATCATACGAGATAACAAAGGTTTCAGACACCTGTTGGTGGAAATCTACCAGTTTTTCACAATATGCATAGACTCCATTTTTCTTGAAGAACTCGGCCACCTCAGGGTGAGCCTCGAGGTACCAAACTCCATCCAATTCAGCCCTTAGTGTTGGCCCTACTTTCGACATTTAGTAATTGTTGACCTGTACCTGTGATTTAGAAAAATCTTTGTGCCAGGGAGACAAAGACTCTATGATTTAGGGTGATAGGGAGTATGAATCAGAGTAAAACAAATGAGACATGGTGACTCAGATTTCTGATTGCATAGCTCAACCACTAACCGAATCTAAACAACAAACTGCCTGAATACAAGCCAAAAATTTTGAGTTTAGGTGAGATATAAAATCAAATTGAAACAGTATGAAATTAAAACTACCTCATGAATCGAATTGGCTTGATTGGTATGACAATTGGCTCAATAACCATCTGCTAAACTTGAACTCCACTTGGAAATCACCACAAAAATGGGATTATGGCCTCTGAGTATGCGTTTACTTGATGAAAACACGGGCTCGAGACTGTCACAATGGCTCTCGGATTCGAATTGGTAATTAATGGAATCAAAACAGAGACTAATTTGGGTCATGATGGATCTGTATCCTTGTAACTAGAGCTAATGAGGGGCCATGTGACTAATCACTTCTGTTAGTCAGGAATCACACATGAGTTTCTGTGTCTCTGTCGAATCTTAATTCTGAAATGACAAATGTAGTTAAAAGGACAACAGGGTATCAATATTCAGATAGATGCAATAATAGCATGCATACCTCACCACCTCCATGGACTTTTGGCAGTTATGTCTTCATGATTACGCCAATTGAAAGCTAGCTCGTGCGAAAGCACGGGCTTTTCTTTTTTCCCGTGGAAACGTTTTTGGTGGTTAACTGGGCTTTTGCTTTTCTCCCTTAACTACCAAGAACGAAGGCTTTTGGTGGTTAATGAGCGCTTTTCAGGCTCGCCTAAACCACCGAAACCTGAGATTCTCTCTTTTTCTTGAAAAAACCAAATCAAAAGTTCTTTCCAAGTTTATTTACAGAAAATAGACTCTCTAACATACCTAAAAAAATTTAGAAATAAATTTTTTGGACCACAATCTATCACCTAAAAGGAAAAATCTCCATCGATTTATTTGAGGAGATAATAGATACCATTGCTTCCTAAGGAGGGAGGATTGATCCAGATGGATATTAGTGGCCACCCACCTTTTCCAACTGGCTCAAAACAGGTTTTTGGCAATTTACTATTTTTAGCAGTTTTCACTTCCGGGGCCATTTTGAGGGCCTAAATGAAGGTTTTTTGGGATCGAGCTTCTCAATGATAGCCTACAACATGATTGAGGCCCCAAAATGAATATCCTTGATGATACCTTTCTAACGAGCTATCATACACCTAAAACAGAGATCCTATGCAAAAGTTACAACCCAACCCCAAGAAGTTAATGTACTAACTTACCCAAACGGGGCCCACATCACTTTTGGCACTTCATCTCCTAGGGTTAGGTTTTTGGATGTCTAGGGTTTTTGGCATTCTTGTTTATTGTAAAATTCCTTCAGAGCCTCATTGTAATGATCTTCTTGCGAATGAGCGCGACCATCACATCTCTTCTCAGAGATAAGCCGCCACCATTCTAACAAGCTTATTTCCGCTGCATTTTACAGTTTCAACTTATTTCATTATTGAATAGAAAACCAGTTTTACTATATATCCCTTATTTTGTGTTAAGAATATATTAATAATCTGTATTCATTTCGTTTTTCTCATAAAATCAATATCATTGATCTCAGAGCGGTCTTATCCTTCTCGTCTTAATGCATGTCCCCAACGAGGTTAGAGTACAAAGAGTTGGGTCTTGAGCTTGTTTCTCTTGAGGACAAAATCTCTCACACGTCCAAGCGACCTCTCATGGCAGGAGAAAAGAAATATGGGAGGACACGAGATCTTTTCAAACTTTTGATTGAGGAATCCCTCACGTAACAGAGGAACGAGATGATAGATAGTTTCGCGCAAATCCTTTGGAGGCTACCAACATGCGACACATCTTCTTCAGGCGGAGGCGCCACCCCCTTCATGGTACAAATAAACTTTGACATTCCTATATTTGAAGGTCAGATAGACTTATATGTTGTAGATAAGTGGTTGAATCTACTAGAAGGGTATTTTTCTGTCCATAACTTCTCGAATAGAGAAAAGATTACTTTTGTGCTCCTCAAAGTTGTCTCGCATGTCAAATATTGGTGGGAAACATTCTATGAGCAAAAGGAAACAGAGGGACCCTCATTATTTACAGTCACAACCACTTGGGATTCCTTCAGGGATTCTATTAAGGAACAATACTACCCTGTCGGAAGTTATGACGACTTATATACCAAATGGACCACATTGCGGCAAGAAAGAGACCAACCAGTGCCACATTTCACAAATATCTTCCATACCTTGCAAACCAAGCTGGGTGTCAAATATTTGGAGAGACATCTGGTGCTCAAGTCTCACGGTGCTCTGCATAGATACATCTAGACTGAAATTTAATTTCTAGACATGTCATCCTTGGGCACGGCCTATTGATATGCCTTCAAAATTGTGCAGAAGCTCAAACAAAAGACGCGGAAATTTGGGCCTGGGAACCCCTCTCAACAAATTCCAGGAAAGGGAAGCCCTAACCCCCAGAACAAAGGACAAAGAAAATATGTACAGTATCGGGACAACCAGTCCAAGACACAAGAAAAGAAGGACACTGGAAAGACAAATAAAGATACCGGGAAGTGGTGTGACTTCCACAAGAGCCCTTGGAATAACACTGTTGATTGTCGCTCAAAGAAGTCACTGGTGGCTGAAGTGAAAGCCTCTGAATCAGATGCAGAGTATGAATTTGATCCAGAACCAGAAAGGGGAAGACAAGTCATTGACACGAAACCCAGTGCCACCATTGCTATCACCAAGCTCCAGAATGGTGAACCAGACGAGCCAGAAGAAGGAGCACACCTCTTCCATTCGAAAATGTGGGTAAAAGGAACCCTGCTGCACTTCATCGTTGATAGCGGTAGCCAGAAGAACCTCATCTCTGCAAAGGTCATCAACTTTCTGGCCCTACCCACAATGCCTCACCCACAACCCTACACCCACGCCTCACCTAAAACCCTGCATCAAGCCCTTCAAAGACAAGGTATTGTATGATGTTTATCCTCTCGAAGTTTGTGATTTTATTTTGGGACAACCTTATTTATGGAAACGTCATGCTGTATATGAATCTAGGCCTCATTGTGTTATTATTACTTTAACAGGAAATTGTACAGGATACTTGAGGCAGTCCCACCTAGTGCTTTTTCCTTGATCTCTGATAAGAAATGCAGGAAGGTCATCTATCGGATGGGGAAGTTTGTATTCTTCATCATTTTCTCTTAGAATAAGAGAAATATCACAACCGAATCTAGGGTCTCTGCGACCGACCTCTCCACACAGCAGAATCAAGTCGATAAGGTCGTGGAAGAATACTTGGATATCTTCTCCTGACCTACCGGGGTACCTCTTGTCTGCCAGGTCAAGAACCCCATCGATTTGACCCTTGGTGCATCGCTTCCCAATGGGCCAGTCTATCGTCACTCTCTATTAGAGAATGAGGAGATCAAGTGACAAATCCAAGAACTTCTCCACAAGGGGCACATCTATCCCAGCTCATCACCTTGCGGGAACCCAATCCTGTTGGTACAAAGGAAATATGGAACCTGGCGACTCTGCATTGATTATCGGGCTCTGAATAAAATCAGAGTCAGAAACTAGTACCTGATTCCTCGAATTGATCATCTCCTTGATCAACTCATGGGGGATAAATATGTCAGTAAGATTGATCTGAGGTTTTTCTACCACCAGGTCTCGATAGAACAGACAGATGTATGGAAGATTTCCTTCAAGTCAAAGGAAGTCCTTTTTGAATGGTTGGTCATGCCCTTTGGTTTGAAAAATGCTCCGGCCACTTTCATGAGGTTGATGGATGATATCCTGTGACCATTCACCAATAATTTTGTAGTGGTTTATCTAGATTACATTCTCATTTACAACAATACTTGGGCCAAACACTTGCATCATATTCAACAAGTTCTGCACACACTGTGGCAGCACAAGCTATACTCCAACTTGAAAAAATGCTCCTTCGGCATGGACAAGGTCCATTACCTGGGCTACATCATTGATCAACATGGTGTACATGTGGATCCATCCAAGATCGAAGTTATCCATGACTCGCCAACCCCAACCACACTCACTGAGCTTCGAAGCTTCTTGGGCCTTGCCAATTTCTACCGCAGGTTTGTGTTGGGATTCTCCCATATTGCATTGGCCCTCAGCCAAATCACCAGGGTTGGTGGTAAGGAAAACTTTGCATGGGGCTGGTACCAACAACAAGCGTTCGATGATTTGAAGCAGTGCTTGTGCTCATCCCTAGTACTTTTAGTACTAGACCTACAACATCCCTTTGAGATCGAGACAGATGCTTCAGACTATGTTGTGGGCTCTATTCTCACTCAACACAGCCACCCCATGGCCTATCATAGTGAGACACTATCCGATGTTGTCCATAAGTACCCTACTTACGACAAAGAAATGTACTCCATTGTGCAAGCATGCCACCAGTGGAGACATTACATTCTTGGGAATGAGATAGTCATCCACACTCATGATAAGCCACTGCAGTTTATGCAGACAGAAGGAAGATTGCAGAATGATTTCCATCAAAAGTGGTCCACATACTTGTAGCAATTCCACCTCAACATCAAGTATAAAATAGGAAGCACCAATCCCTTCGTTTATTGCCTCAGCATACCACCAGTCATGACACTCACCATAGTTCTAGACTCTTGCGTCCATGAGACCTCTGGATGGCCCCAAATCTATGAGACAGACCCGGACTTTGCCACCACCTACCAAATGTTGCGTGCAAACATAGTTGTTGATAATTTCTATCTTCAGGATGGGTTGTTGTGTCGTCTAGGCCATATCTATGTTTCATCAAGAGAGAGAGTGAATATGATCTGGTAATCCCACTACAGTCAGGTGGAAGGACAATTCAGCGTCAAAAAGACAATGGTGATGCTACAGAAACATTTCTACTGGCTGAAACTACGATAGGAGGTCAACAAGTATATCAGATCATGCACTACCTGCACTATTGCCAAACCAACCACTAAGAAACAGGGCCTGTACACACCTCTTTCTACTCTTGACAGGCCATGGGAATCCATCTCAATGGACTACATGTTGGGCCTCCCATCCACCAAGCAGGGAAATGACTGTGTTTTTGTGGTTGTTGACCGCTTTTCTAAGATGGCGATTCTAGTTGCCTGCAAGAAGAGCATCATAGTAGAGGCCACTGCTAAGATATTCTTTGAATAGGTCTGGGTAAATTTTGGACTCCCACAAACCATTGTCTCAGATAGGGACAGTCAATTTCTTATCACATTCTGGTTGAGCCTCTGGTCACTGTTGGACACCAAGCTAACCGAATCCATGACCTTCCAGACCCAGAAAGATGGCCAAACTGAGGTCATAAATCGAATGGTTGTGCATATAGTTCACATGTATAATTCAAAGAACCCTCGCACATGGGATGAGAGCCTTCCCTATGTCCAACATAGCTACAACTGAGCCCTGCATAGCTCAACTGACCACAACCCCTTTCAGGTGGGGTAGGGATTCCAACCATTAGGTCCCATAGATGTTGCACTTGCCCTTGCGATCATCTCGACCGACTCATCTCCTATTCCAATTGAAGCTGACAAAGCCACCCGGTTCATTGAGATGATCCAACAAATCCCCCAACAGGTTCAGGATATCCTATAGAAGTCCAATGACAAGTAGAAACAACTCCATGATCAACATGGGGTGCCACATAAGTTTCAGGTGGGAGACAAAGTTTGGTTGCACTTGCAGAAAGAACGCCTTACAAGATCCCATCGAAAGATTCACCCATTCCATTATGGGTCGTACACCATCACCAAGGCCATGGGGGATAATTCTTTTGAGCTCAACATTCCTCCTTTCCTTGGCCTGCACCCAGTGTTCAATGTGGATCTCCTTTGCCCTTATTTCTCATCGTTATTGGACACCTCAGATGTAGTAGAACAACTGACACCAACATATCTCAACCCCGAATGCATCCAGCAAGCATCCAACGATCATATTGTGGACACTCAGATCAAGGGAACTCAATATCAAAGGATCTAGCTTTATTGAGTCGTCAAAGCAGGGTTGCTCCTGCACCAAGGCAAGTGGCTCACTCGGGGCCAAATTCAGTAGAAATTTATTCATCTGATAGGGGAAATAAACACAATGGATACCATTGCTTCCTAAGGAGGGAGGATTCATCCAGATGGATATCGATGACAACCCACCTTTTCCAACTGGCTCAAAACAGTTTTATGGCAATTTTGGCAATTTACTATTTTTAGCAGTTTTCACTTCCGAGGCCATTTTGAGGGCCTAAATGAAGGTTTTTCGGGATCAAGCTTCTCAATGATAGCCTACGGCATGATTGAGGCCCGAAAATGAATTTCCTCAACTATACCTTTCCAATGGGCTATCATACGCCTAAAACAAAGATCGTATGCAAAAGTTACGACTCGACCCCGGGAAGTTAATGTACTAACTTACCCAAACGGGGCCCACATGAATTTTGGCGCTTCATCTCCTAGGGTTAGGTTTTTGGATGTCTAGGGTTTTTGGCATTCTTGTTTATTGTAAAATTCTTTCAGAGCCTCATTTTAATGATCTTCTTGTGAATGACCGCAGGTGTCACATCTCTTCTCAGAGATAAGCGACCACCATTCCGACAAGCTTGTTTCCGCTGCATTTTATAGTTTCATCTTATTTCATTATTGAATAGAAAACCAGTTTAAATGTATCTCTATTATTTTGTGTTAAGAATCTATTAATAATCTTATTCATTTCGTTCGGCTAATAAAATATGGATCAGTGGTATCAGAGCGGTCTCCTACTTGTCGTCTTAATCCATGTCCCCAACGAGGTCAGAGTACAAAGAGTTGGGTCTTGAGCTTGTTTCTCTTGAGGACAAAAGCTCTCGTATGCCCAAGTGACCTCTCATGGTAGGAGAAAAGAAAGATGATAGGATAGGAGATCCTTTCAAACTATTGATTGAGGAATCCCTCACGCAACAGAGGAATGAGATTATGGATAGTTTAGTGCAAATCCTTCAGCGGCTACCAACAAGCAACGCATCTTCTTCGAGTGGAGGCACCACCCACTTCAAGGTACAAATAAACTTTGATATTACTATATTTGAAGGTCGGATAGATGCAGATGCTGTAGACAAGTGGTTGAATCTACTAGAAGGGTATTTTTCTGTCCATAACTTCTCGAATAGAGAAACGATTACTTTTGCACTCCTCAAAGCCATCGCCCATGTCAAATATTGGTGGGAAACATTCTTTGAGAAAAAGGAAACAGAGGAACCCTCATTATTTACAGTCACATCCACCTGGGATTCCTTCAGGGATGATTTTAAGGAACAATACTACCCTGTCAGAAGTTATGACGACTTATATACCAAATGGACCACATTGCGGCAAGAAAGAGACCAAGCNAGCAGTGCCATATTTCACAAATATCTTCCATACCTTGCGCAACAATCTGGGTATCAAAGATTCGGAGTGAAATATGGTGCTCAAGTATCGTGGTGCTCTGCATAGATACATCCAGACCGAAATGAAATTTATAGACATCTCATCCTTGAGTGCGACCTACCGATATGCCGAAGTGAAAGCCTCTGAATCAGATGTGGAGTCTAATTCTAAGCCATAACCATAAAGGGGAAGACAGATCATTGACACGGAACCCAATGACACCATTTCTACCACCAAGCTCCAGCCTGGTGAACCAGACGAGCCAAAAGATGGAGAGTGCCTCTCCCATTCGCAAATCTGGGTAAAAGGCACCCTGCTGCACTTCATCGTTGATAGCAGTAGCCAGAAGAACCTCATCTCTGCAGAGGTCATCAAGCAGCTGGCCCTGCCCACAACGCCTCACCCAGAACCCTACACCATTGATGGCTCTACCAAGGAAGCGATCTCTGCGTTAGCCAACAATGTCGACTGTCATACGGCATCAAGCCCTTCAAAGATGACGTATTTTGTGATGTTATTTTGGGCCAACCTTATTTATGGAAACGTGATGTTGTATATGAATCTAGGCCTCATAGCGTTATTATTACTTTGAACAGGAAATTGTATAGGATACCTGAGGCAGTCCCACCTAGTGTTATTTCCTTGATCTTTGTCAAGCAATGCAGAAAGGTCATCTATCAGACAAAGAAGTTTGTCTTCTTCATGATTCACACTCAGAATAAGCAAAATATCACAGCCACATCTAGGGTCTCTGTGGCCGACCTCTCCACACAACAGAAGAAAGTATATAAGGTCATGGAAGAATACTTATATATCTTCTCCTCACCTATTGAGGTACCTTTGCACTGTCAGGTCAAGCACCCCATCGATCTGACCCCCGGTGCACCGCTGCCCAATGGGCCAGTCTATTGTCGCTCTCTATTAGAGAATGAGGAGATCAAGCGACAAATCCAAGAACTTCTCCACAAGGGGCACATCCATCCCAGCTCATCACCTTGCGGAAGCCTAATCGTGTTGGTATAGAAGAAAGATGGAACTTGGTGACTTTGCATTGATTACCGAGCTCTAGATAAAATCACAGTCAGAAACCAGTACCCGATTCCTCGAATCGACAACCTCCTTGATAAATGCATGGGGGATAAATACTTCAGTAAGATTGATTTGAAGTCTGGCTACCACCAGGTCCCGATAGAATAGATAGATGTATGTGTTGTCACTCCAAGAAACTCTTTGAGGTTATAAGACAAAGATGCTTGGTAACTTAAAGTAAACTTGTTTTTGTGTTTTTGTATGTGTGGATCAATGGGATAACTCAACTACAATATAGTATCCAGACATTCAAAATGAATAATCAAATAAACCAATGCCCTCAAGGATCAATAATCAGATAATAGATTTAAATGGGTGAAGAAGACAGTGCTTATAAACTAGATACACAATGATGGGTTTAATAAACCATGTAAGAAACTATTAATCAAGTTATGAACTGAATAATGAGATGACATTTATTTTGCAGTTAAAACAACTTGAAGAAGGGTGGAAATCTGACATTAATAGAGAGAGAAACTTGTGATCTATATTATCATATGAAAAGTCTGTTACAAAGGTATAGTTCTTGTATCCAAAATCGACCCCCTTCTTTTATCAAATGATAGGTATTTATATCTTTTACAACAGATCTCAGATCCTATAAACATGGATTTGGATTTCTAAATATGGAAAATAGAGTACAAAAATTTATACAATAAAATAACCTAATATTTAACCAAATAGATTTAATCTAATCATTACAACTCGAATTTGACAACTAAAGCATTATTTGGCAGTCTGTAGGTGAAAATCACATATTCATAAATTTGTTTTTGATGACTGGGAGATTTTCTGTCAAGAGTTATTGTGCCATTTGGTGTTATTTCCTCACCACATGTCTTTAAAACTTCATGAGAAAGATATTCTAGCTTCTCCTAATTATTATCCATCATTTGACACCTTTCCCACGTGTTCAGGAATTAAAAAAATCGCGATCTGGGTAGAAAGAAGATGTTTCTGGACTCGTCTGTGCTTTAACCAGCTCTTTTATCATGAATCCGCCCCTTTAGATGGTGAAAATGAAAGCTTTCAACAACTAACTAGCAGATTTCAAAACCAATGAGCTGGTGAAAGCGCAAATGTTTTAATGAAAACTGCCTTGGGAAAAATCGAATTTATGAGTCGTGGAGAGTCTGTTTTACATGCTTAAATAGTCGATTGACATATAGAAATCCTAATATTTCCAATGGTACTTTCATATTTTTTTTTAGAGCTTGGGAAGGAAATCAAAATTCCTCCACAATATGAGGCATCATTTTTCAAACAAATTTCAGAATTAATTATTTGATCGCTAACATCTGGCTCCAACTGGGATGGAGACCTCCCTCTGAGGTTTCCAAGAACCTGGAAGATCTTGTGCATTTAGTATTGGGAATGGAGTCATTTAGCCTTTATAATTTATCATCTGAAAACCTATAGCAAACCTGTAACCTGCCTGTTTATTCATTAAATCAATCACCTGAAAATAATCAAGTTGCTTGTTTCCCTTAGAGATCTCAATGTTAAATAGGGACTGCTTAATCTCTATCTGAGAAGAAAGCATGATGAAATATTGATCTGGGATTTTCAACTCATCACCTTCCTCACGTGTGACTATTGTCTTAAACCAAATCTGACATGTTCTTGGTAAACTAGTGGCTGATGCAATGGAAACCTCATCTGTTATTAGCTCTAGGGAACCTATTGCAACTTTCTTTCCATCGTAAGACTTTGCAAAAACCTCTGCAATTGCCTGGTGATAGCCTTCTTGTAACCTCTCCACATATGTCATACAACCTGTGTCTGAGAGACTCTTCTGCACCTCTGGATAAGACTGTAAGAAGGATAAATTGTTTAATTCTTTCCTCAGAAATCGCCCTCCTTGCTTCTTTTCCATCTATAACTTAATAACCAACTAATTTGTACAAGGTTGAAACAACAAACTTATTAACAAGGAACAGGCTAGAGCTGGTGAAAATAACTCTGTGTTATCAATGAAATATGAAAACCCCAGAATAGAAATTTTTGAAATCCGTGAGTTTGAAATAGGAAATGGTGATTTGATTTGATTTCATCAGCTAACTGGTACTTTATCCTCTGGTTTCAATGATGATTAAGAGTGCGTCATGTCTTCAAACCCGTCTCTATCTGCCCCACGAATTTTGTGAGTGTAATCTATCATGATGTCCTGCAAAAAACATGATGGAAAGGTGTCATCACACATTTGCATCCATTACTTCTCCATAATGATTGTATGGCGTGTGTCTGGCGTATCCTCCTTGGGTTTCTAGAATCGTTGGAGGAAAACCCGTGTTAATGCTTTCACCAGCTCACTTTCTGCTGAGAGTACACTTTAGCCATTGAAACTTGGGGCTTTCACCTGCTAACTTCAACTTCAAAATAGATGTTAGTTGGTGAAAAGATTTTTACTCGATTTTTTGAAAAGACCTTTTATTGATCGATTTATTATAGGAGATAACAAATTATTCCCTATATTTTGACACTAAAGATTAATAAAAATTATATAAATCTTTATTAATGACCATGCTATCACCTAGAAATGAAATGAATGGATTGTGCTATTTCAGGAGATAACATTGGCTTCAACTAAACCTCTATTAAACTAAAAATTGACTATAGTTTGTTGTAGTCTTCCTGCTTATTTCAAAAATCAACAACTGAACATGATCTAATTGCTCGTATGAGTAGCGTATTCTCACACCTACTCCTACTTCTAATCAGTAGGGGAAAAATGATCAAGTAAAATTATATCTCCAATGCAGCAAAGAAAGAAATTGATTTACTGGTAACCTACTTGATATGAAACAAAAAAAGAAAGGAAATTGTAGCATGCAAAAATATAGTTTGAAAAGATGGCAGAACCAACCATCATCTGACAAAGATATCTTGACATTTATGTTGCTCGTATATTTCAGAAAATCAGCAAAAGGGTAATGAAAGACCCAAGGAAATGCCTCTTCATGTTGTTGTTTCAACTGCGGATTGAAATGATGTTGGCTTCCTTTACTGTTATCAATGTTGAAAGTAAATTGTTCTTTTGTCGAAGAAAAATGCAAACTCAACTGTTGATCTGAATCTTTTTGCTTCCCTTCACCATTTCTCTGCAATCTGATTTCATCATGATGATATGTTGGCTTATCATAGCTAACAATTTCTTCTCCAATAATAATATCCTTGTAGGATATATCAAGACTAAAAATATCTTCAACATATTTGTGACAAGCATCAATCACAACATGCACATACTTTTGATCATCTCTCTGATGAAAAGAAGAACTAGATGGAATTTGAGTAAACAATAAATCTTCACAAACCTTAATATCTCCTTCCTCATCACTGTATTGTTCGAATATAGGAGCATCAAGATAAGATCCTAATGACAGAGATGAAGCTTCTTGAATAACAGGATCAACAATAAAATCATGAAACAAATTTGGAAAAATCTCACCTCATTCCTCATCATAATTTGAAATCAAATAATCATAAGGAGAAGGAAGATCTTTCTGATGTTCAAGATGAAGATTAGACAGTCCCTGCAAATCCTCCTTATGGTTACTACAACTTCCCTTGATCTGCAAATCTGGAAGATGTGGACTGCCCTCAACATCTACTGCAGATCCAATACTTTCGCCTATTGATCTGTCAATTCACTCATCATCTTTCAAGTCTTCAAAGGGAACAATTTGATCTTCCTGACAGCCTAAGACAATAGATGCATTTGGTACAATATCACAAGCATTTATACTATGGATAACATTATGAAGATCATCAATATCTCAGTCACAATGAGAGGTTTCTCTTATAACAACATACTCTTTGTGATTATCTGAATCTTTAGTCAATAATTTGAATTCAAGACAACATTTAGGAAATAAAAGGTCAACTGAAAAAAAATCTTTGCAGAACAAGTGAAAGGCAGCATAAAAGTCTTCCAAAGAGCTAATACTGGCGACAGGAAGAGACCGGTACCAATCACGAGCAATTCCCTCTAATGAGAAATAGAAGAGCCAGATCTGAACATCCTCATGCACAATTTGCAACCGATGCATGCAATCATGAAAGTCCAACAAATGTTCAGCTGGCACTTCCCACTCTTCACATCGAAATTTGGGAATACTACATTCCCATTCATCTCTACTAGGCACTGGATGAGGATAACCAGAAATACTTGAAAAATCACAGAATGCATACCTCTTGTTCATTTCATACCAGTGGAGTCACCAACAGATTTCTGAACAATAGAGTTGCCATTGAATTTTCCTTCGTGGAGTCGCAAGATAGATGATTACAATCGATTCGTGTCCAGACTTTGTCTATCATCAATTCTGGATCTTGTCATGTCCCATGGGAGTTGAGCTTCAATATCCTCTCCTCAACAATGACGCCAATTTTTTATCACTCCAAGAAACTCTTTGAGGTTGTAAGACAAAGATGCTTGGTAAATTAAAGTAAACTTGTTTTTGTGTTTTTGTATGTGTGGATAAATGGGATAACTCAACTCCAATATAGTATCTAGACATTCAAAATGAATAATCAAATAAACCAACGCCCTCAAGGATCAATAATCAGATAATAGCTTTAAGTGGGTGAAGAAGACAATGCTTATAAACCATATACACAATGATGGGTTTAATAAACAATGTAAGAAACTATTAATCAAGTTATGAACTGACTAATGAGATGATAGTCATTTTGCAGTTAAAACAACATGAATAAGAGTGCAGAAGAAGGGTGGAAATCTGACATTAATAGAGAGAGAAACTCATGATCTATATTATCATATGAAAAGTCTGTTACAAAGGTATAGTTCCTGTATCCAAAATTGACCCCCTTCTTTTATCAAATGATAGGTATTTATATCTCTTACAACAGATCTCAGATCCTATAAACATGGATCTGGATTTCTAAATATGGAAAATAGAGTACAAAAATTAATACAATAAAATAACCTAATATTTAACCAAGTAGATTTAATCTGATCATTACAAGTTGAATTTGACAACTAAAGCATTATTTGGCAGTCTGTAGGTGAAAATCACAGATTCAGAAATCTGTTTTTGATAACTAGGAGATTTTCTGTCAAGAGTTATTGTGCCATTTGGTGTTATTTCCTCACCACATGTCTTTAAAACTTCACGAGAAAGATATTCTAGCTTCTCCTAATTATTATCCATCATTTGACACCTTTCCCACGTGTTCAGGAATTAAAAAATCACGATCTGGGCAGAAAGAAGACGTTTCTGGACTCTTCTGTACTTTCACCATCTCTTTTGTCCTGAATCCGCCTCTTTAGTTGGTGAAAAGGAAATCTTTCAACAACTAATTAGCAGATTTCAAAATCAATGAGTTGGTGAAAGCGCAAATTTTTTAATGAAAACTGCCTTAGGAAAAATCGAATTTATGAGCCATGGAGAGTCCGTTTTACATGCTTGAATAGTCGATTGACATCTATAAATACTAAGATTTCCAATGGTACTTTCAGATGTGTTTTTAGATATTGGGAAGGTGTTCAAAATTCCTCCACAAGATGAGGCCTCATTTTTCAAACAAATTTGAGAATGAATTATTTTATCGCTAACAGTACGGAAGACCGCCTTCAAGTCAAAGGAAGGACTTTTTGAATGGTTGGTCATGCCCTTTGGTTTGAAAAATGCT
>SNQJ01S0094826.1:40907-55907 GCA_010110895.2 Picea sitchensis
TCCAACCATGTTTAGGAGGATGATCGACGATATCCTATGACCATTCACCAATACTTTTGTAGTGGTGTATCTGGATGACATTCTCATTTATAACAAGACTTGGGCCTAACACTTGTAGCATATTCATCAGGTTCTGTGCACCCTGTGCCATCACAAGCAATACTCCAACTTGGAAAAATTCTCCTTCGGCATGGAGCCAAACACTTGCAGCATATTCTATAGGTTCTGCGCACCCTTCGATAGCACAAGCTATACTCCAACTTGCAAAAATACTCCTTTGGCATGGATAGGGTCCATTACCTGGGAAAAATCATTGATCAACATGGTGTACATGTGGATCTAGCCAATATCCAAGTCATCCATGACTCGCCAACCCAAACCACTCTCACTAAGCTTTAGAGCTTCTTGGTCCTTTCCAATTTCTACAGTAGTTTTGTGTTGGGATTCTACCATATTGCATGGACCCTCAGCCAAATCACCAGGGGTAGTGGTAAGGAAACATTTGTGTGGGGCCGGTCCCAACAACAAGCATTCGATGATTTGAAGCAGCACTTGTGCTCATCCCACTTTCAGTACCAAACCTACAACATCCCTTTGAGATCGAGACATATGATTTAGATTATGTTGTGGGCACCGTTCTCACTCAGCACGACCACCCCGTGGCCTATCATAGTGAGACACTATCTGATGTTGTCCATAAGTACCCTACTTACTACAAAGAAATGTAATCCATTGTGAAAGCTTGTGGCCAGTGGAGACATGAAATTCTTGGGAAGGAGACAGTCATCCACACTTATCATAAGCCACTACAGTTTATGTAGACACAAGAAAAATTGTAGAATGATTGCCATCAAAAGTGGTCCACATACTTGCAACAATTCCACCTGAACATCAAGTATAAAATAGGAAGCACCAATCACCTCGATGATTGCCTCAGCATACCACCAGTCACGACACTCACAATAGTTCTAGACTCTTGCATCCATGAGACCTATGGATGGCCCCAACTCTATGAGACAGAGCCAGACTTCACCACCACCTACCAAATGTTGGGTGCAAACATAGTTGTCGATAATTTCCATCTTCAGGATGGGTTGTTGTATCATCTAGTCCATATATGTGTTCCATCAAGTGAGAGAGAAAAGATGATCTGGGAAGACCACTACAGTCGGGTGGCAGGACACTTCGGCGTTGAAGCGACAGTGGTGATGCTACATAAACATTTCTACTGGTCAAAACTCTGACAGGAGGTCAGCAAGTATATCAGGTCCTGCACTGCCTGCACTATTACCAAACCAACCACTAAGAAACAGGGCATGTAAACCCCTCTTTATACTCCTAACAAGCCATGGGAATCCATCTCAATGGACTACATGTCGGGCCTCCCATCCACTAAGCGGGGAAATGACTATGTTTTTGTGGTTGTTGATAGCTTTTCTAAGATGGCTAATCTGGTTGGCTGCAAGAAGAGAATCACAATAGAGGCCACTACAAATATCTTCTTTGAACGAGTCTGGGTACATTTTGGACTCCCAAAAACCATTGTCTTAGATAGGGACAATTGATTTCTCAACACATTTTGGTCGAGCCTCTAGTCACTGCTGGACACCAAGCTAACCAAATCCACAACCTTCCACCCCCAGACAGATGGCCAAATCGAGGTCGTAAATCGAATGGTTGTGCATATCCTCTGCATTTATAATTCAAATCACCCTCACACATGGGATGAGAGCCTTCCCTATGTCCATCATAGCTACAACCGAGCCCTACATAGCTCAACCGACCACAACCCCTTTTAGGTGGGGTTGGGATTCCAACCATTGGGTCCCATAGATGTTGCACTTCCCCTTACGATTAGCTCGACCAACTCATCTCTTGTTCCAACTAAAGCTGACAAAGACACTCAGTTCATTGAAAGGATCCAGCACATCCACCAACAGGTTCAGGATATCCTATAGAAGTCCAATGACAAGCACAAACAACACCATGATCAACATTGGGTGCCACATAAGTTTCAGGTGGGAGACAAAGTTTGGTTGCACTTGTAGAAAGAATGCCTTACAAGACCCCATCGGAATATTCGCCCACTCTGTTATGGGTCATACACCATCACCAAGGCCATGGGGGATAATTCTTTTGAGCTCAACATTCCTCCTTTCCTTGGCCTGCACCTAGTGTTCAACGTGGATCTCCTTCTCCCTTATTTCCCACNAAGCTTCTCCCACTCCGATATGGGTTTTACACCATCACCAAGGCCATGGGGGATAATTCTTTTGAGCTCAACATTCCTCCTTTCCTTGGCCTGCACCTAGTGTTCAACGTGGATCTCCTTCTCCCTTATTTCCCACCATTATTGGACACCTCAGATGTAGTAGAAAAATTGACACCAATAGAGCTTAACCTCGACTACATCTAGCAGGAATACAACGATAATATTGTGGACACAAATATCAAGGGAACTCGACCACAAAGGATCCATCTTTATCGAGTCGTCAAAGCAGGGCAGCTCCTGCACCAAGGCAAGTGGCCGCTCACCCGAGGCCAAATTCAGTAGAAATTTCCTCATCTGATGGGGGAAATCAATGCAATGGAGACCATTTCTTCCTAAGGAGTGAGGATTGATCCAAATTGATATCGGTGGGCACCCACCTTTTCCAACTAGCTCAAAACAGTTTTCTGGCAATTTTGGCAATTTACTATTTTTAGCAGTTTTCACTTCTGGGGCCATTTTGAGGGCCTAAATGAAGGTTTTTCAGGATCAAGTTTCTCAATGATAGCCTATGGCACGATTGAGACCCCAAAATGAATATCCTCTATGATACATTTCCAACGGGCTATCATACGCCTAAAACAGAGATCGTATGCAAAAGTTACGACCCGACCCCAGGAAGTTAATGTACTAACTTACCCAAACGAGGCCCACATGACTTTTGGCGCTTCATCTCCTAGGGTTAGGTTTTTGGATGTATAGTGTTTTTGGCATTCTTTTTAATTATACAAGGCCTTTAGAGCCTTATTGTAATGATCTTCTTGCGAATGAGTGCAGTCGTCACATCTCTTCTCAGAGATAAGCCACCACCATTCCAGCAAGCTTGTTTCCGCTGCATTTTACAGTTTCATCTTATTTCATTATTGAATAGAAAACCAATTTTATTGTATCTCTATTATTTTGTGTTAAGAATATATTAATAATCTATATTCATTTTGTTCTTCTCATAAAATCTAGATCAGTGGTATCAGAGTGGTCAACTCCTTGTCGTCTTAATGCATGTCCCCAACGAGGTTAGAGTACAAAGAGTTGGGTCTTGAGATTGTTTCTCTTTAGGACAAAATCTCTCACATGCCCAAGGGACCTCTCATGGAAGGAGAAAATAAATATGATGGGACAGGAGATCCTTTCAAACTATTGATTGAGGAAGCCCTCATGCAACAGAGGAACGAAATGATGGATAGTTTCATGCAAATCCTTCGACGGCTACCAACAGGCGACACATCTTCTTCGAGCGAAGGCCCCACCCCCTTCAAGGTACAAATAAACTTCGATATTCCTATATTTGAAGGTCAGATAGATGCAGATGATGTAGACAAGTTGTTGAATCTGCTAGAAGGGTATTGTTTTGTCCATAACTTCTCGAATAGAAAAAAAATTACTTTTTCACTCCTCAAAGTCGTCCCCCATGTCAAAGATTGGTGGGAAACATTCTGTGAGAAAAAGGAAACAGAGGAACCCTCATTATTTATAGTCACAACCACTTGGGATTCCTTCATAGATGCTATTAAGGAACAATACTACCCTGTCAAAAGTTATGATGACTTATATACCAAATGGACCACATTGTGGCAAGAAAGAGACCAAACAGTGCCAAATTTCACAAATATCTTCCATACCTTGCACACCAAGTTGGGTATAAAAGATTTAGAGTGACATCTGGTGCTCAAGTATCATGGTGCTCTACATCGATACATCCAGACCGAAATGGAATTTCTAGACATCTCATCCTTGGGCGTGACCTACCGATATTGCGTCAAAATCGAGCAGAAGCTCAAACAAAATACGTGGCAATTTGGGCCTTGGAACCCCACACAATAAAATCCAGGAAATGGTGGCCCCAACCCACAAAAAAAGGATAGAGAAAATATGGACAGTATCAGGACAACCAATCCAAGCCATAAGAAAGTAAGGACACTGGAAATACAAAGAAAGATACCGGGAAGTGGTGTGACTTCCACAAGAGCCCTTGGCATACCATTGTTGATTGTCACTCAAAGAAGTCACTGGTGGCCAAAGTGAAAGCCTCTGAATCAGATGTAGATTCTGACTCTGAGCCAGAACCATAAAGGGGAAGATTAATCATTGACGTGGAACCCAGTGCCACCATTGCTACCACCAAGCTCCAGCATGGTGAACCAGATGAGCCAAAAGAAGGAGAGCTTCTCTTCCATTCTCAAATGTGGGTAAAAGGCACCCCACTACACTTCATCATTGATAGCGGTGGCCAGAAGAACCTCATCTCTACATAGGTTGTCAAGCGGTTGGCCCTGCCCAGAATGCCTCACCCACAACCCTACACCATTGGATGGCTTCGCCAAGTATGTGATCTTCATGTCAGCCAACATTGTCAACTATCATATGACAACAAGCCCTTCAAAGATGAGGTATTATGTGATGTTGATCCTCTTGAAGTTTGTGATGTTCTTTTGTTCCAGCCTTATTTATGGAAACATCATGCTATATATGAATCTAGGCCTCATAGTGTTATTATTACTTTGAACAGGAAATTGTACAGGATACCTGAGGCAGTCCCACCTAGTGTTATTTCCTTGATATCTACTAAGAAATGCAGGAAGGTCATCTCTGAGACGGGGAAGTTTATCTTCTTCATGATTCACTCTCAGAATAAGTGAAAGATTACAGCCACATCCAGGGTCTCTGTGACCGACCTCTCCACACAGAAAACGCAAGTAGATAAGGTCATGGAAGAATACTCAGATATCTTCTCCTCACCTACCGGGGTACCTCTGCACTGCCAGGTCAAGCACCCCATTGATCTGACCCCCGACGCACCGCTTCCCAATGGGCCAACTATCATTGTTCTCTGTTAGAGAATGAGGAGATCAAGACAAAAATCAAAGAACTTATCCACAAGGGGCACATCCTTCCCATCTCATCACCTTACAAGAGCCCAATCGTGCTGGTACAGAAGGCGACTTTGCATTGATTACCGGGCTCTGAAAGAAATCACAATCAGAAACTAGTAACCAATTCCTCGAATCGATGACCTCCTTGATCAACTAACAGGGGATAAATACTTCAGTAAGATTGATATGAAGTATGGATACCAACAGGTCCCGATAGAACAAACAGATGTATGGAAGACCTCCTTCAAGTAAAAGGAAGGATTTTTTGAATGGTTGGTCATGCCCTTTGGTTTGAAAAATGCTCCGACCACTTTCATGAGGATGATGGACGATATCCTGCAACCATTCACCAATAATTTTGTAGTGGTGTATGATCTGGATGACATTCACATTTACAGCAAGACTTGGGTCTAACACTTGCAACATATTCAACAAGTTTTGCACACCCTACGGCAGCACAAGCTATACTCCAACTTGGAAAAATTATCTTTTGGCATGGATAGTGTCCATTACCTTGGCTACATCATTTATCAGCATGGTGTACATGTGGATCCATCCAAGATCCAAGTCATTCGTGACTGGCCAGCCCCAACCGCACTCACTGAGCTTCGGAGCTTCTTGGGCCTTGCCAATTTCTGCCACAGGTTTGTGTTGGGATTCTCCCATATTGCATGGGCCCTCATCCATATCACTAGTGGTGGTGGTAAGTCAAAATTTCATGGGGTCGGTCCCAACAACAAGTGTTCAATGATTTGAAGTAGCACTTGTGCTCATCCCTAGTACTTTTAGTACTAGACCTGTAGCATCTCTTTGATACCAAGATAGATGCTTTAGACTATGCTATGGGCACCGTTCTCACTTAGCACGGCCACCCTGTGGCCTATCATAGTGAGACACTATCCGATGTTGTCCATAAGTACCCTAATTACAACAAAGAAATGTACTCCATTGTGAAAGCCTACTACTAGTGGAGACATTACATTCTTGGGAAGGAGACAATCATCCACAGTGATCATAATCCACTACATTTTATGAAGACACAAGGAAAATTGCAGAATGACCACCATCAAAAGTGGTCCACATATTTGCAGAAATTCCACCTCAACATCAAGTATAAAATAGGAAGCACCAATCGCATCGCTGATTTCCTCAACAGACCAACATTTGCGGCACTCACCATAGTTCTAGACTCTTGCATCCATGAGACCTCTGGATGGCCCCAACTATATGAGATAGACCCAGACTTCGCCACCACCTACCAAATGTTCATTGCAAACATAGTTGTCGATAATTTCTATCTTCAGGATGGGTTGTTGTGTCATCTAGGCCGTATCTATGTTCCATCATGTGAGTGAGTGAAGTTGATCTGGGAAGCCAACTACAGTAGGGTGAAAGGACACTTTAGCATCGAAAGGACAGTGGGGATGCTACATAAACATTTCTACTAGTTGAAACTCTGACAGGAGGTTAGCAAGTATATTTGGTCCTGCATTGCCTGCACTATTTCCAAACCAACCACTAAGAAACAGGGTCTATACACCACTCTTCCTACTCCTAACAGGCCACGGGAATCCATCTCAATGGACTACATGTTGGGCCTCTCGTCCACCAAGCGGGGAAATGGCTGTGTTTTTGTGGTTGTTGACTGCTTTTCTAAGATGGCGATTCTAGTTTCCTGCAAGAAGAGAATCATAGTAGAGGCCACTGCCAAGCTCTTCTTTGAATGGGTATGGGTACATTTTGGACTTCCACAAACCATTGTCTCAGATAGGGATAGTCAATTTATCAACACATTATGGTCGAGCCTCTGGTCACTGTTGAACACTAGGCTAACCAAATCCACGACCTTCCACCCCCAGACAAATGGCCAAAACAAGGTCTTAAATCGAATGGTTGTGCATATCCTTCACATGTATAATTCAAAGCACCCTTGCACATGGGATGAGAGCCTTCCCTATGTCCAACATAGCTACAACCGAGACCTACATAGCTCAACCAACCATAACCCCTTTCAGGTTGGGTTGGGATTCCAAACATTGGGTTGCATAGATGTTGCACTTACCCTTGCGGTCAGCTCGATCGACTCATCTCCTGTTCAAACTGAAGCTAACAAAGACACCCAGTTCATTGAGTGGATCCAATGCATACGCCAACAGTTTTAGGATATCCTACAGAAGTCCAATGATAAGTACAAACAATGCCATGATCAACATCGGGTGCCACATAAGTTTCAGGTGGGAGACAAAGTTTGGTTGCACTTGTAGAAATAACACCTTACAGGACCCCATTGGAATCTTCCCCCACTCCGTTATGGGTCGTACACCATCACTAAGGCTATGGGGGTAATGCTTTTGATCTCAACATTCCTCCTTTCCTTGGCCTGCACCCAGTATTCAACGTGGATCTCCTTCGCCCTTATTTCCAAATATTATTGGACACCACAGACGTACCAGAACAGTTGACACCAATAGAGCTCAACCCCAACTGCATCCAACATGCATCCAATCATCATATTGTGGACACATAGATCAAGGGAACTTGACAGCAAACTATCCATCTTTATTGAGTCGTCAAAGCAGGGTAGCTCCTGCACCAAGGCAAGTGGCTCACCCAGGGCCAAATTCAGTAGAAATTTCCTCATATGATGGGGGAAATCAATGCAATGGAGACCATTTATTTGTAAGGAGGGAGGATTGATCCATATGGATATCAGTGGCCACCCACCTTTTCCAACTGGCTCAAAACAATTTTCTGGCAATTTTGGCAATTTACTATTTTTAGCAGTTTTCACTTTCGAGGCCATTTTGAGGGCCTAAATGAAGGTTTTTCAGGATCGAGATTCTCAATGATAGCCTACGACATGATTAGGGCCCAAAAATGAATCTCCTCAATGATACCTTTCCAATGGGCTATCATACGCCTAAAAGAGAGATCGTATGAAAAAGTTACGACCTGACCCTGGGAAATTAATGTAATAACTTACCCAAACGTGCCCCACATGACTTTTGGCGCTTCATCTCCTAGGGTTAGGTTTTTGGATGTCTAGGGTTTTTTGCATTCTTTTTTATTGTAAAATTCCTTCAGAGCCTCATTGTAATGATCTTCTTGCGAATGAGTGCAGTCATCACATCTCTTCTTAGAGATAAGCTGCCACCATTCCAGCAAGCTTGTTTCCGCTACATTTTACAGTTTCAGCTTATTTCATTATTGAATAGAAAATAAGTTTTACTGTATCTCTATTATTTTTTGTTAATAATATGTTAATAATCTGTATTCATTTCGTTCTTCTCATAAAATCTGGATCAGTGGTATTAGAGCGGTCTAGTCCTTGTCATCTTAATGCATGTCCCAAAAGAGGTCAGAGTACAAAGAGTTGGGTCTTGAGCTTGTTTCTCTTGAGGACAAAATATCTCGCATGCCCAAGTAACCTCTCATTGCAGGAGAAATGAAAGATGATGGGATAGGAGATCCTTTCAAACTGTTGATTGAGGAAGCCCTCACGCAACAAAGGAATGAGATGATGGATAGTTTTGCGCAAATCCTTCTGCGACTACCAACAAGCGATGCATCTTCTTCGAGCGGAGGCACCACCCCCTTAAAGGTACAAATAAACTTCAATATTCCTATATTTGAATGTCAGATAGACACATATTGTGTAGACAAGTGGTTGAATCTACTAGAAGGGTATTTTTCTATCCATAACTTCTCGAATAGAGAAAAGATTACTTTTGCACTCCTCAAAGCCATCCCCCATGTCAAAGATTGGTGGGAAACATTTTGTGAGCAAAAGGAAATAGAGGAACCCTAATTATTTACAGTCACAACCACCTAGGATTCCTTCAGGGATGCTATTAACGAACAATACTACCATGTCGAAAGTTATGATGATTTATATACCAAATGGACCACATTGCGGCAAGAAAGAGACCAAGAAGTTTCAGATTTCACAAATATCTTCCATACCTTGTGGACCAAGATGGGTATCAAAGATTTAGAGCGACATCTGGTTCTCAAGTATCACGATGCTCTACATAGATACATCCAGACCGAAATGGAATTTCTATACATCTCATCCTTGGGCGTGACCTACCGATATGTTGTCAAAATTGAGCAGAAGCTCAAACAAAAGACACGATAATTTGGGCCTGGGAACCCCTCACAACAAAAGCTAGGAAAGGGAAGCCCCAAACCATAGAACAAAGGACAGAGAAAATATGGACAGTATCATGACAACCATTCCAAGCCGTAAGTAAAGAAGGACACTGGAAAGACAAAGAAATATACCAAGAAGTGGTGTGACTTCCACAAGAGCCCTTGGCATAACACTGTTGATTGTCGCTCAAAGCAGTCACTAGTGGCCGAAGTTAAAGCCTCTGAATTAGATGCGGAGTCTAACTCTAATTCAGAACCAGAAAGGGGAAGATGGAGCATTGACATAGAACCCAATGCCACCGTTGCTAGCACCAAGCTCCATCTTGGTGAAATAGATGAGCCAAAAGAAGGAGAGTGCCTCTTCCATTCACAAATGTGGGTAAAAGGCACCCCGCTGCACTTCATCATTGATAGTGGTAGCCAGAAGAACCTCATCTCTGTAGAGGTTGTCAAGCGGTTGGACCTACCAACAACGAATCACCCACAACCCTACACCATTGGATGGCTCCGCCAAGGAAGTGATCTATGTGTCATCCAATAGTGTCGACTATCATATGACATCGAGCCCTTCAAAGACGAGGTATTGTGTGATGTTGCTCCTCTCGAAATTTGTGATGTTCTTTTGGGCCAACTTTATTTATGGAAATTTTATGTTGTATATGAATCTAGGCCTCATAGTGTTATTATTAATTTGAACAGGAAATTGTATAGGATACCTAAGGCAGTCCCACCTAGTGTTATTTCCTTGATCTCTGCTAAGCAATGCAGGAAGGTCATCTCTCAGACGAGGAAGTTTGTCTTCTTCATGATTCACACTCATAATAAGGGAAAGATCACAACCACATCTAGGGTCTATGCAGCCGAACTCTCCACGTAGAAGAAGCAAGTAGATAAGGTCATGGAATAATACTCGGATATCTTCTCCTCACCTATCGGGGTACCTCTACACTGCCAGGTCAAGCAACCCATCGATCTGACCCCCGGTGCACCACTGCCCAATAGGCTAGTTTATCATTACTCTCTATTAGAGAATGAGGAGATCAAGCAACAAATCCAAGAACTTCTCCACAAGGGGCACATCCGTCCTAGCTCATCACCTTGCAGGAGCCCAATCATGATGGTACAGAAGAAAGATGGAATCTGACGACTCTGCATTGATTACCAGGCTCTAAATAAAATCACAATCAGAAATCGATACCTGATTCCTTGAATCGGTGACCTCCTTGATCAACTCACAAAGGATAAATACTTCAGTAAGATTGATATGAAGTTTGGCTACCACCAGGTCTCGATAGAACAGACAGATGTATGGAAGACCACCTTTAAGTCAAAGGAAAGCCTTTTTGAATAGTTGGTCATGCCCTTTGGTTTGAAAAATGCTCTGACAACTTTCATGAGGATGATGGACGATATCTTGTGACCATTCACAAATAATTTTGTATTGGTGTGTTTGGATGACATTTTCATTTACAGCAAGACTTGGGCCAAACACTTGCAACATATTCAATAGGTCTTGCACACCCTGTGGCAGCACAAGATATACTCCAACTTGGAAAAATGCTCCTTCATCATGGACAGGGTCCATTACCTGGGCTACATCATTGCTCAGCATGGTGTACATGTGGATCTAGCCAAGATCCAAGTCATTCATGACTGTCCAACCCCAACCACACTCACTGAGCTTCATAGCTTCTTGGGCCTTGCCTATTTCTACCACAGGTTTGTGTTGGGGTTCTCCCATATTGCATGGGTCCTTAGCGAAATCACCAGGGTTGGTGGTAAGGAAAAATTTGCATGGGGCTGGTCCCAACAACAAGAGTTCGATGATTTGAAGCAGCGCTTGTGCTCATCCCCAGTACATTCAGTACCATACCTGCAGCATCCCTTTGAGATCGAGACAGATGCTTCAGACTATGTTGTGGGTGTCATTCTCACTCAGCATGGCCACCTCGTGGCCTATCATAGTGAGACACTATCCGATGCTTTCTGTAAGTACCCTACTTATGAAAAAGAAATGTACTCCATTGTGCAAGCCTGCCGCCAGTGGAGACATTACATTCTTGGGAAGGAGACAGTCATCCACATTGATCATAATCATTTTTAGTTTATGCAGACACAAGGAAAATTGCAGAATGATTGCCATCAAAAGTGGTCCACATACTTGCAGCAATTCCACTTCAACATCAAGTATAAAATAGGAAGCATCAATCACATCCCTGATTGCCTCAACAAACCACTAGTCACGACACTCACTATAGTTCTAGACTCTTGAGGCCATGAGACCTCTTTATGGCCCCAAGTCTATGAGACAGACACGAACTTCGCCACCACCTACCAAATGTTGGGTGCAAACATAGTTGTCGATAATTTCTATCTTCAGGATGGGTTGTTGTGTCGTCTAGGCCATATATATGTTCCATAAAGTGAGTGAGTGAAGCTGATCTGGGAAGCCCACTACATTTGGGTGGCAGGACACTCCGTCATCGAAAATACTTTGGTGATGTTATAGAAACATTTCTACTGGCCGAAACTTTGACAAGATGTCAGCAAGTATATCATGTCCTGCACTGCTTGCGCTATTGTCAAACCGACAACTAAGAAACAGGGCCTGTACACCCATCTTCCTACTCCTGACAGGCCATGGGAATCCATATCAATGGTCTACATGTCGAGCCTCCCATCCACCAAGCGGGGAAATGACTGTGTTTTTGTGGTTGTTGACTATTTTTGTAAGATGGCGATTCTGGTTGCTTGCAAGAAGAGCATCACAACAGAGGCCACTGCCAAGATCTTCTTTGAATAGGTCTGGGTACATTTTGGACTCCCAAAAACCATTGTCTTAGATAGGGACAGTCGATTTCTCAACACATTCTGGTCGAGCCTCGGATCACTGCTAGACACCAAGCTAACCAAATCCATGACCTTCCACCCCCATATAGATGGCCAAACTAAGGTCATAAACTGAATGGTTGTGCATATCCTTCACATGTATAATTCAAATCACCCTCACACATGGGATGAGAGCCTTCTCTATGTCCATCATAGCTACAATTTTGCCCTAAATATCTCAACCGACCACAACCCCTTTCAGGTGGGGTTGGGATTCCAACCATTGGGTCCCATAGATGTTGCAATTCCCCTTGCGGTCTGCTCGACCGAATCATCTCATGTTCCAATTGAAGCTGACAAAGCCACCCAGTTCATTGAGAAGATCTAGCACATCCACCAATAGGTTCAGGATATCACACAGAAGTCCAATGACAAGTACAAACAACGCCATGATCAACATCAAGTGCCACATAAGTTTCAGGTGGGAGACAAAGTTTGGTTGCACTTGCAGAAAGAATGCCTTATAGGACCCCATAGGAAGCTTCGCCCACTACTTTATGGGTCATACACCATATCCAAGGCTGTGGGGGATAATTCTTTTGAGCTCAACATTCCTCCTTTCCTTGGCCTGCACCCATTGTTCAACGTGGATCTCCTTCGCCCTTATTTCCCACCATTATTGGACACCTCAGACGTAGCAGAACAACTGAAACCAATAGAGATCAACCCGGACAACATCCAACAAGAATCCAATGATCATATTGTGGACACATAGAT
Source organism: Picea sitchensis (assembly GCA_010110895.2). Classification (NCBI taxonomy): domain Eukaryota; kingdom Viridiplantae; phylum Streptophyta; class Pinopsida; order Pinales; family Pinaceae; genus Picea; species Picea sitchensis. The sequence continues at coordinate 53,805 of SNQJ01S0094826.1, forward strand.
CAAGGGAACTCGACAACAAAGGATCCATCTTTATTGAGTCGTCAAAGCAGGGAAGCTCCTGCACCAAGGCAGGTGGCTCACCCGAGACCAAATTCAACAAAAAATTCCTCATCTGATGGGGGGAATCAATGCAATGGAGACCATTGCTTCCTAAGGAGGGAGGATTGATCCATATGGATATTGGTGGCCACCCACCTTTTCCATCTATCTCAAAATAGTTTTCTAGCAATTTTGGCAATTTACTATTTTTAGCAGTTTTCACTTCTGGGGCCATTTTGAGGGCCTAAATGAAGGTTTTTCGGGATAAAGATTCTCAATGATAGCCTATAGAATGATTGAGGCCCAAAAATGAAACTCCTTGATGATTCATTTCTAATGGTCTATCATACACCTAAAACATATATCGTATGCAAAATTTATGACCCGACCTCGGAAAGTTAATGTACTAACTTACCCAAACGGGGCCCACATGAATTTTGGCGCTTCATCTCCTAGGGTTAGGTTTTTGGATGTCTATGGTTTTTTTGCATTCTTGTTTATTGTAAAAGGCCTTCAGATCCTCATTGTAATTATCTTCTTTCGAATGAGCGCAACCGTCACATCTCTTCTCAGAGATAAACCGCCACCATTCCAGCAAGCTTGTTTCCACTGCATTTTACAGTTTCAGGTTATTTGATTATTGAATAGAAAACCATTTTTACTGTATCTCTATTATTTTGTGTTAAGAATATTTTAATAATCTATATTCATTTTGTTCTTCTCATAAAATCTAGATCAAGGAGTCACCTCCATCTCTAGAGGGAGCAGTTATTGAGCCACTCTCAGTTCCAGATAGAGCAGTTGTAGAGGAAGCAATTGTAGAGAGAGAGTGGAGGAGCCAGTTCCATAGAGAGCATCCCTAGAGGAGGGAATTTGCTGGAAGAGTAGAGAATATACTCTCAATATCAATGTTTAGCAGTTATAGAGTCCCAAAGGGAGAATTTGCAGAATCCCAGAGGGAGTAGTTGTAGAGAGAGTGGATGACCTACTCTCAAGCAAAGAGCCAGATAGTGCTTTGTAGTAAGCACCCTGAGCCAACTCGTGATTGAGCAGATTGAGTTGAAACAGAGAAAGTGTACTAGTATGTTACAGTTGGATATGTCTCAGGAGAGGAAAAGAGCTTGTAGAGATATATATTTCTGACTAGGAAGAGAGTCCAATTGACAGAAAGGTCACCAAAGGGTGCTTCTTTAGCTCGAGATCAATCAGGATTCGTGGAAGAAGAATTCTATAGCACTCAGTACTACAAAAGTAGAATATATCGCATCCAGTGATGCGATTCGTGGAAGAAGTGAAGATTCAAAGGATTCTCACAGTATTTCATCTAATACATGGTGCAGATACAGAATCCAGGCTTCAACACATAGATAAGCATATTGTTGACATTCAGGGCATCTAACAAATGTTGACCATCAGCTAGTTAGCTAGTTGGTGAACTACTCTGTTGATGTGAATTTTTTATCTCATTAATAGGGAATGTTCATATGATTACATCATGAGACATTCTCCCCAAAGGTTCAGGTGTGGACTAATAGGGGGGAATGTAGACTTCATCTTGATGTGCCTCAAATGCTCATATGAAGGAACCACGACATTGGTTTCATGAGGAAACCTCGATATGTCTTGGGGGACATTGGTTCCATGAGGTAACCTCAATGTGTCCTATATATGTTTGAGTCAACATCATTCTCCCTACAGGATATTGTGTGGACTAGTAGGGAGGAATGTAGAATTCATCTTGACGTGACTCAGATGGTCAGATGAAGGAACCAAGACATTCGTTTCACAAGGAAATATTGATATTTCTTATGAGACATTGGTTCCATGAGGAAACCTCAATATGTCTTGTGAGACATTGGTTTCATGATGGAACCTCAGTGTGTATTAGACATTGGTTTCATGATGTAACCTTGATATGTCAAGTATGGTCCAAGATGACTTAGCATGATCAGCCCCAAGAGACTGTCCACCCCTTGTAGGATGAGCAAGCTCAAGTCTTGTGTATATAAACTACATCCCTGACATGGTGTTGAGAAAGGAAGTACTGGTTCAGTACCTTCCTAC
>SNQJ01S0094826.1:56957-69951 GCA_010110895.2 Picea sitchensis
TATATATATATATATATATATATATATGACATGATATTTATAATACAAGGTATAAATATATATAATAAATAAGTAGTTATTTATTATCCAAGGGAAGCATCCTTTCATGGATGGTCATCATATGTTATCTATATATGGAACACTCATCAATGTAATAATATATCAATCTCACATAAAAATTCAATTGTAGCTTCTAATATTGGAACACTCATCAATTGTAGCTTCTAATATCTCCTCCTTTTTTAATTATATTTTTTAATAAATAGAGGCATGGACCTCATGTTAAAGGCTTGGAAAATAGATGGAAATATTGACATAGATCTATTATTAAAGTATGTGTCACTTGTGTGAGTGAGTATGTCACTTATGTGTGTGAGTGTGTCTCTTATGTTGGTGCATGACTATGTTGCTTATGTATGTGTGTGGCTTAGGTGTGTTGGTGTGTTTCTTATGTATGTGTGCGGGTTAGATGTGTGAGTTCATCATTTATGTGTGTGGTGTTAGGTGTGTGAGTTCATCATTTATGTGTGTGGGTGTTACTTGTATGACCATTGTGGCCACCAAAATGACTATGACCACTTTAATATAGATGGTCACACAAAATAAAAATACTAGAATCTACATCGAGAGTCGAATCCCAAGAACTGCAAATAAGAGTAGTGCAACAAAAAAAATCGTGTAGGCATGTAGGTGGTAATTGAGACAGAAAGTAGCTTAAATGTGGACATGGAAAATTTAAGATCTACTTTTTAATCTAGTAGTATGATAAACGGAAAAATGTGCATAATATGTATAAAATTCCAAATGATGATTTATCAATATTTTAGTATACGTAGATAAACAATTTTAAAAATACTCTAGAAGACTATAAAAGTATAACAAATGTTAGCAAGTCTTCCACTAAATTATATAATTATAAAAAGTATTTACGAATATTTAAATAGAATATGGAATCATATATAATTATAGGTGAATATTTTCATAAAATTGAATAATTTTTGTCATATGAAATAGGAATTCTAGTATAGTTTGGATTCCTCCCAAAATCATATGATGTTATTTTGAAGGGAACTTCCTTGACATATCTAAGAGAAGATAAGTCAATGGTTGTTAAAATCATCACTTGAATGGTTTCTATAATATTATTTTAAATGATTTTGATCTGGATTATATTGATAATGAAATGGAACACACATAGAAATATAGCAGAGAGTATAGAAATATAGTGAACCCAACTCCTATTAATGAATAAAATAGTAGAATAATGTAGAACGCAAACTGGATAGAATGGTGGTAGCTTATCTCTTAAGAGAAAGAGATTTTGGTTATGCTCATTCGCAAAAAGATGATTGCAAAGAGGCTGAAAAGTGTCTTTTATCATGAAACCTAAAATACAAAGAGGAAATAAATCTAAACATTGAAACCCTAACTCTAGAAGAGAAAACACCAAAAGTATTATGGTTCCCAAGGTGGCTAGTTGATATGTTAAATTATCAAGGACACAACTTTTGCATATGATCTCCATTTGGGGTGCAGGATAGCTTATTGGAAAGAAATATTCAAGGATTGTAACGTTTTTCTAGGGCTAGGGAATGCCATGGCAACCTTACCCCCCCCCCAAAAAAAATGTCCAAAAAACACAGTTTAGGGACTCAAAACGACCTCAGAAGTTTGGGACCCAAAAAATAGTAGAAAAAAATACCAAGAAGATAGAGAACCATTGATTCAATGGAAGACATGGGTGGCCACTGATATCCACCTAGATCATTCCTCCCCCCTTAGGAATAAATGGTATCCATTGCATCAAGTTCCATCATCATATGGGGAAACTTTTTTTGAATTTGGCTCCTAGTGAGCGACTTGCATTGGTGAAGAAGTTGTCTTGCTTTAACGACATGGTAGAGTTGTATGTGATGTTGGAGGGTTCCCTTAATTTGTGTATCCATGATTTGATCCATTGTATCCTGCTCAAGGCAGTCAAGTTTGAGGTTTGTAGGAACTAAGAACTCAGCTACCTTTTAGGTGTCCAGTAGAGGTGGAAACTATGGGTGAATGAGCTCATAATTTCATCTGAATTGGATAATTATATTTTTTTTAATATATCTCAATGCTTTTAGAGTGGAAAACATTGGAGGAACTAACTTGGAGGTTCATTTTAAAGGCAAGTCCTAGTTTGGAAAAATTGAGATTTGAAACCTTCAGGAGCCATTTTGAGGCATCAAGTGGAATTTTTTGGGTTTAAAAATTTCACAAATCATGAGTGTACTACTTGAATCTATTCTACGCATTTATACCTTTCCAATGGTGCAAAAAACACATCAATCAGAGCTCGTATGAAAAATGTATGCCTCTAGCAAGTTGACCTACCGTGTTGACCACCATGGTACAAGTGGATGCCACATCAACCCCCATTACTCACGAAAATGGGGCTAGCCACATATGGAATTTCAACAAGATTTTATAATTTCAAAAACCTTATCGTAATTGAGGGTTTAGGAATTCAAAACTCTACCCCTAGATGGATATTGAACGATGTCAAATATCGGGCCGCTAGGAGGAGAAGGGGTTCCATTATCTTACATTGTATATTGTTCCATAGCTAAGAATAATAGATGAGAGTGGTATTTTTTTTTAAATAATAGAGAAGGATAGATTTTGTAGCACCCATACAGGCCACAGTGTCAAAGGAAACTCCACAAAGAGTGTCTCTTTCTTTGTACTTGCATTTGAAGAAAAGAGAGCAGAGCGGCCTCACCTTCTAGCTGGGTTTTCTCTCGTATTGGGTTTCCCATGTCATATCTTGTGTTTATTTTTGGATGGTGTGTGAGTATTTATTTATGTTATCTATTTTTCACATTTCATATATTTCATAAATTTTAAATAGAAAACCCGTATTTAAAGAATCTCAGATCTAAAGAAAATTAACTTGAATAGTAAATATTTCAATATTTTATTAGATCTATTGTGACAAAAATTTTGGTGGAATATCCATGGTATTTTACAGATCATATTGGTATCAAAGTAGGTTTTCTTGGGTTATTTGTGGAGAGTTGAAAGGATCCAAGAATCAGTTTAAGAAGAAAGTCACAGAACCTTAGCCATGGTCGACCATTTTGTTCATAACAACCCTCAAGATCTAGCAAAGGATAGATTTCCAAGGCCAGAAGAGAAATTCACTAACATATATTGCAATATGCCCCTCCTCATGGAAGCTCTAGAAAGCAATTTTGAACTGGTCATAGAGGTTGGAATCTCTAACTCTAATATTGAATCAGAAGGGAAATTGAGTGATAATGAAGACCCATAAAAGGAGTCGAGGAAAGAGCCCGAGAAAGAGAAGTCGAGTTCTAGTACTATAAAACCTTCATAGTATTTATTCAATATGGAATAAAAAGTGGACATAAATCCATACCAAGGTGAGATGAATGCATTAAAATTGAATCATTGGTTGCAACAACTAGAATTTTATTTTAACATTCACCATATAGATGAAGAAAAAAACATGTCATTTGCTAGACTAAATTTAGAGGGCCATGCATTAACCTAGTGGAAAATCCATACATAAACACTTAGGTTGGAGGGTGATCTACCAGTAACTAGGTTGGAGGAATTCAAAACCCTCATCGAATCCCAATTCTACCCTATTGGGTATGTGAAGGACCAATTGATCAAGTGGCACTACTTCATGCAAAAGCAGGGGAATAATGTATAAGAGTACACCACCAAGTTCAAAAATATGGCCATCATGTTGGGTATCTCTCCCAAGAACCCAAATGTACTCCTCAAGTATCTAGAGAGTCTACATAGTCATCTATGAAATCAAGTGATGATTTTCAATCCAAGGACAATGGACGAGGCATGTGTATAGGCACATTATATGGAAAACATAGGCCAAAAGAAAGGGAAACCAATTGGTTCCAAGTATAAATAGCACAAAGAAGCTTCCAAGGAGGGGAAAAAGAAGTGTAAAGGGGGAAAGGATAATAATATGATATCCACTACACATCGTTGCAAGGATCCCAACAACTGTTGCAATATTGATGGCCACATAGAGAAAAGTGATGGAAAATACATCCATAGTTGAACCCAAAGAACCACAAGATACATGAAAAACCTTATGAATACGAGAAGATGACAAATCTAACTCATACACCACTTGTCCAATATTTTGAATAACCTTGTAAGGTCCATAAAATTTTGGAGCTAATTTCTAATTCTTCTTATGTTCGAGAGGAGATTTCTTATAAGGTTATAGTCTCTAAAATACCCAATCACCCTCTTCAATTTGTCTTTCACTTTGATGTTGATTTGTTTTCTACTTCATCCTATTTTGTGCCATTTAAATATTTTCTTTAATAATTTTCAACATTTCTTTAGTCTTTTCCACATGTGACATTATTGGCTCCACTTTGGAATGGTCCGACAAAAAATTTGAGATTCTAAGAGCTATATATCCATAAAGGGATTCAAATTGGGACATCTTAGTAGATGTGTGATAGGTGGTATTATACCACCATTATGCTAGAGGAAGCAACTTCACCCTTTGAGATTGTTTTTCTGAAGAATATTAACGTAGATAACCCTCTAAAAATTTTGTAACTATTTCTTTTTACCATATGTTTGTGGATGATATGTTGAGCTCATAGTTAGTGTTGCTCCTCTCATCTTCCATAATTATTTCCAAAAATTTCATGTAAATTTTGGATCTCTGTTAGTTACTATTACTTTAGTATTTCCAGGAAGTCTATGATTTTCCTTCATGAACACTTCTACCACTTGATTTCTTGTGTATGTACTCTGAATTCCATAAAAATGTGCATATTTTGTGAGTCTATCAACAACCACAAAAATGGAATCCTTTCCTTCTGAATTCAGTGAACCTGTGATAAAATCCATTGATAAATCTTCCCATGCTTGATTAGGTATGTGTTACACATTGTTTTGGTCATCTTAATGATCCATTGACAAACATGTGTTCATGTTCCCAAAAGATCTTATCTTCATGAGAAAAGTGATTGGCTTTCTCTTCCAAAAAAACTTATTAAGGAGGGTCATTAGAGGCTACACCATAAGTAGGGTGTGATGATGCCTAGTCATCGCAGGCTACACTAAAACGAGTTTGTGATGTCTCTGCAGGATTTTATATAGATGGGGTGCGACGATTTCAAAAGGCTAAGAAAAGGTCGAACTTCACGAAAGTTATAGAAGGGGATCTTCTAGAACATGAGGTGGCATTCATATGGTTGGGATCCTAGTTGCTTATTTGATTTGGTGGGATCATCCTAATCTCTTTAACCATCTCTATTTACCCTATATAAAGATGGATTTCTCATGGAAACATATAAGGTTGATTCAAGAAAGATTATTATTGAATATGCTAAGAATTGGATGAGGAATTCTACTTCAGTTCATACTTGAGAACTTCTTTTCAGTTCATCAAGTCATTGTGGATCTCCTTCATTCAAGGTTGGAGCAAGTGTGTGTGTTGGAGAAAAGGGTCATCGGAAGGGGACCTTGCAACATCAAGGCTTTGTTTGTAATCTCCACTATCATTATTATATAATACAATGATATGTTTCTTTCCCATAAAACTCATCTCGTTTTATTGTATGATTCCTTGATCACATACATACGTTTTCTTTTAATATACTATCATTTCTTTCACTTTGGTTGTCTTGTGTTCTCTTATAGATCCAATATCACAGGAGCATTGGAGTAGAGCGAGGATGACAATGACACGAGGAAGCAATATTTAAACGGTATGTTTCTCATCTCTTGTTTGATAGTAAATTCAATTATTAGAGCTTAGGGAAAGCGTCATGTCCTGTTCTATTTTGTTCTAGATATAGGTGGATCTAGGGAGATATATTTATGTATGCATTTAGTGATAAGTCCCATAACACAAACATTTGATAAATTTATAAAAAACAATCACACTTTTTACATACAACAAGCTGGTAGAAGTCTCATATATATATAACGATAAAAGTTTTTTACAAAAAGTGTCTTTGTCCGAATACCAAAATGTCAAAAATGTGAAGCACATGGCTTCATATACAAATATAGCATCACAAATGTTGCTCGCGATAATATGTGATTGCTCGTGCTACTCTACGGATAAGTCGACCGATAGATGCATATACGCCCACTGTAGGGAATTGATAACGCCTCGAGATCTCATCAATGGAGGCATCTGAGATGTCCACTATCATCCCCTCCAGGTTTTTCTCTATAGCCTCGTAGTCAACAGTGGATAATCCTGCTACCTCAACTCTCTCCCATCACCTCTGGATAGGGGATGAACCTGGAGGTCGATGAGGTCCTACATCTACATCATCAAAGAGATTTTTGATTAGTCATCGGATTAAGAACATAAAAAACATTTCATATTTAAAAATTAGAAAAATATTATAAAAAAAAATGTACTTCTTACCATTGTTCCCCCATTGAGAACCTTCAGGAAGAACCAAGTCTGGTTCACCTTGGAAGTCCAAGCCATCATATGTGTATTCATCTACCATAAGCATCTGGGGCCTCAACCAATCAAAGAAAATGTCATTATACATGACGATGGGGCCAGTCACATTCCAAGCCATGAGGTCACACCACCTCTTCATTCTTGGATCCTGTGGGGCTGGTATGCCCCACTCTACCTGTAGGCACAAGTGTGAAACCCTCTCCAGGAAGAACAACACCAAAATCGACCCATATCTGAATTGTTTCAAGTCACCTCTCCTACACTTGGTCAATCGTTTTTTCATGCTTCTGAGAAACCCATCACTCTAGTTGAAAACTCGGGGCTCCATGCATTCCAGTGCATATTGGAAATCTCTCTGTAGGGTCATATGTGGAGTTGAGCTTCCCCCCATATGCACAATGGTGTACAGGATAGTCCGTAAAGGTAAGTCACGAAAATCTAGGATAACAACCTTGTCGTTGTGTCTCTCAGCACCCGGTACACAATGTGCACTGATATAATGACTCACGGGCTCACCACCTCCTTTGTTACCTGTCAATGTAACTCGATCCCCTCAGTAGACAACTTGATCAAGAAGTATATATCCTCTATATCTATCTCAAGAAGGTGATCCCCTACACGAAATACCTATTAGTCCACATCCCACATATGGACTAAGTACTCCAGTAATCTCAACTCGACCCTCATGCCCTGGATCTTGAATAATTTTAGTAGTCCACACTGTCGGAGGGAATTTACTGTTCCCGGGTCATTCCCGGTGAAATAATCTTCATCCTCATGTTCCCTCTCTCACCATTCTAACATATTTACTGTAGAAAACCTGAAACGAAACATAAAAGAGTCATCAGCATATTATTTTTTCTCCTGGACACTTTTTATTGCCTGAAACATCTTAAAACTTTTGTGGTTTTATGCATGTCGCAGGCTAGCTCGCACGTACAGTGTAGAATCATCACACTGTATCTTAAAGTTTGCCTGCAATGACCCTAGGTTGTCGCAGGGCACGATACAAGGCGCCTGCGACGACCTTCGAGCACAAGTACCGTAGAAAATACAACCTAAAATGTCATTTCTAACTAATGAAAACTGAAAATAAATCCATGAAAAGTTGAAGGAGGAGAAGATTAACTGTCCTGCGTAGTCCATTCGTCAAATGGTCAATCGCACCTCCCACAATCCGCAGTGGAAGTTTGAGGTAAAAAGAGGGGTTTTGGAGCAAAGTTTAGGTGGAGTAACAATGAAACGGTAAAAATAAGTTTTTACTCATATTTATTTACTTTTCACTTTTCCATTTCATTTTTTATATTGTTTTAATATATTTGACCTAAACCCTAGACTTCTAATGGTATTACAAGTGTTTGATTTTCGCAGGTGAGAAATCTAGGAGTGGAATTTGGACAAGGATACATATTTTTGGGTTTTCTTTTATACATTTGTCGTTTGTACAGATATTTTTAAAGTTTTTCAGGAAAAACTCTGAGCTTAGGTTTTGTTCCTTCTCATGCTCGTAAATCAATGAGAATCTAACCGAGTATACTTTTGTCGTCTTTTCGTACTTATGATGGTAACACGAAAAATAACACATATGGAGTATCCTTTAATCTCTTTTCATGCTCCATAAAAATGAAAATATTGTCAAGCAACCTTGTTCTTTTCACGCCCATAAAAGTATTTGAAGAAAAGGTTTGATGGGTGGTAGGTTATCACTTTTTTGGTCTCTTTAAGTGTTTTTCAGACTCTCTAAACATGAAAAATTCCCGAGTTTCCTCTTGTTGGACTCGTTAAAGAAACATCGACAGACCCATATGGGACCGAACCACTCCTTCTTAGGGTTCGTTAAAAATACTCTGAGGGACTCGTCCGAAGGATGAGCTTACATAAACAAGCATATGTTACCCTCCTCAATCTTGTGTAAAAATAAAGAGGTACTCGCCATAAATGGTGGGGGGGAATTTGGGAAAGAAATGTGTCTTTGTATCCATGTTAGAGGAAGTAATAGTCGCTCTTGAACATGACACCCCCCTTCATCATTTGAATCTGGGTTGGGAAATCCATTTGTCTCTCATTTGACTATCCACATGTCCATGTGTTGGGTCCTCCTTGATTCAATTCTTCCAAGAACATTGTCGTGTCGTTCATATGTTCAAGAGAATTCTAACCTTAATAATCCTCTTATTGAGTCGACCATCTGTAGTTATAAATTTTCTACCATGTTGGCCTTCCCTGTGTCAGTTTCGAATCACTTCATACTATGCTCTACCTCAAATTTGTTACTCATTTCATGTCATTGATGGGGGATACATCAAGTCCCTCTTGTGATGAGTCTTTTCCTATCGACATCAACTCATTATCCGGGAACAAGACTTAGAAATCATTCAGTACCTTAGAGACTACATGCCTCAATGGCAGGTTTCTTTACTTTCAACAGTGGGTTTACATCATTGACCCATGATTGGAAGATTCCATCGAATGTTTGACCTCAACTCATTTATTCACATTCGTTGGAATGTACTGTGGTACCTTGGGATTCATTGACATCAATGGTGATTTCCCTCATACTTGTTAACGGTGCTCATCATTGACCAGTAATCAAGTGGTTTCTACCATGTTCGAATTCAACACCTATAATCGCATGGTTAGATTCGTACTTAAGGATGACGAAAATGAAGACCCTGGGTCATACCATTCTGGCCCAGGCTGTGNCATAGATCCACTTTCTATGTCTTGTGTCTATGTTTGAATTTGAAATCTTTAGAGCATAGATCCACAGTGTATTTTGGGTGGCTATGTCGATTCATGATGACATGGATCCACGATGTATGTTTAGTGGCCATGACTCATTTGACACTTTTTAATATGAGTATGGGAATGCCTACCTCGGACAGTGGTATATTATTATGTTGATGCTTGACTGTTTGCAGGTTCCCGACTGGTGAGCTCTTTGTTTCCGACACACACACATTTTACAATGTGTTTTTGTTGTCACGAGTTCCAGCCTCATAATTTGGGGGGCATTCTGTTACACATTATTTTGGTCATATTGATGATCCATTGAAAAACATGTGTTCATGTTCCCAAAATATCCTATCTTCATGAGAAAATTGATTGGCTTTCTCTTCCAAAAAACCTTATCGAGGAGGGTCGTCGCAGGTTGCACCATAAGCAGGGTGCGATGATGCCTAGTCATTGCAGGCTTCTCTAAAACTGGTTTGTGATGTCTATGCAGGTTGTTATAGAGTTGGGGTGTGACGATGTCAAAAGTATAAGAAAAGGTCGAACTTCAAGAAAGTTCTAGAAGGGGATATTCTAGAACGTGATGTGGCATTTGTATGGTTGGGATCCTACTCACTTCTTTGATTTGGTGGGATCATCCTAATCTATTTAACCATCTCTCTTTCCCCTTCATAAAGAGGGATTTCTCATGGAAAATGATAAGTTTGATTCAAGCAAGATTATTATTGAATAGGCTAAGAATTGGATGAGGAATTCTACTTCAGTTCATACTTGAGGACTTCTTTTCAGTTCATCAAGTCATTGTGGATCTTCTTCATTCAAGGTTGGAGCAAGTGTGTGTGTTGGAGAAAAGGGTCATCGGAAGGGGACCTTGCAACATCAAGGATTTGGTTGTAATCTCCATTTTCATTATTATATAATACAGTGATATGTTTCTTTCCCATAAAACTCATATTGTTTTATTGTATGATTCCTTGATCACATACATAAGTTTTCTTTGAATATACTATCATTGATTTCAATTTGGTTGGCTTGTGTTCTCTTGCAGATCCAATATTACAGGAGCACCGGAGTAGAACGAGGATGGAAACGACACAAGGAAGCGATATTTAAATGATATGTTGTTCATCTCTTGTTTGATAGTAAATTCAATGATTAGATCTTTGGGAAAGCGTCATGTCATGTTCTATTTTGTTCTAGATCTAGGTGGATCTAGGGATATTTGTTTATGTCTGCATTTACTGATAAGCCCCATAACAGTATGTGTAAAGGATGAAACAAAAATGGATTTTTTACTGTTTCTCCCTTATTTCTTTGGAAAACATGACAGTCTCTTAAAAAAAATTGAATGTATTGCTTCATTCCTTCCCCCCCCAAAAAATGATCTTTTGACATGTTTTAAGGAACCCTGAATGTCTTTCTATAGGAGAGTCATGAGACTCCCTTAATATGTGTTTCCTACACTTTTATTGAGGGCATAAAACATTTCTACCCTTTTACCAGAGAATATCTCTCTTCTATTCTCAATGTTCCATAGATTCCATCCCTTCCTTCATAATTTGTATTTTGTGTCTCGTACTATGTCATTTTTCCATTCATGGAGGGCTTCTTCTAACCACATTGGAATGGAAGATGTAATGGAATATAAAATTGAGGCTTCTTATTTTCTAGAAAATGCATTTGCGACCACATTGTCCTTCCCCTTTTTTTAAATTATTTCAAATTCAAACCCATGCATTTTTTTATACCCATTTTTGTTTCTCTTATGATGACAATATTTTCTCCAAAAAGTGTTTTAGGCTATCATGGTCTATATTGACTTTAAAATTCCTCCCAATGAGATATTGTTGCCATTTTTTTATTTCATGTAAAATTGTTGTCATTTATTTTTCATTTGTAGATTTCACCAAGTCTTTTCCCTTTAATTGTTTACTTTCAAAATCTAATGGTCTCCCTTCTTTTGTCGATATTGTTCCAATTCCTTGTCCATATGCATCACATTTGACTATGATTTTTTTTCCAAAATCAGGTGTTTCCAATACTGATGTAGAAGACATGACATCTTTTAAGAGTGAGAGTTCCAAGGTAGCCTCTTCATTCCACACAAATGAATTTTTCTTCAAGAGAGATGTGAGTGGACTTGCAATGCATTCATAATTATCAACAAATTTTGATAATATCCTATAATACCTAAACATCCTCTAAGACTCTTTATGTTCTTAGGAGTAGGCCATTTTGTTATAGCATGGATATTTTGAGGGTCCACCTTAACCCCTTCCCTTGAAACAATATGACCCAAATATTCTACTTCTTATTTCCCAAAAGAACATTTGGATCTTTTTACATACAATTGATTGTTCTCAAGAATTTGCAGGACTTGATCCACATGTTTAATGTGGTCTTCCCATGATTTGCTATAGATAATTATATCATCAAATAAAACCAACACAATCTTTCTAAGATGGGGTCAAAAAAATTTGTTCACAAGGCTTTGAAAATTCGAAGGAGCATTAGTAAATCCAAAAGGCATGACCAAGAACTCATTGTTCCCATCGTGATTTATAAAAGTTGTTTAGGGAATATCATTTTTTCTTAATCTGATCTGGTGATATCTTGATTTAAGATCTAGCTTTGTAAAATAAGACACTCCATGAAGATCCTCTAATAGCTCATCAATATTTGGAATAGGGAATTTATCCTTTATGGTAAAATTTTTTAGATCTCTATAATCAAGACACATCCTCCAAGAAATATATTTTCTTCTCAACATCATTACTAGAGCTAGAAATGAACTCTTGATTGGTTAAATAATACTCAAATCTAGCATGTATTGTACTATTTTCTCAATCTCCCCCTTTTGTTGATGAGGATATCTATAAGGCATTTTATTAGGAGTATTAATTCAGAGTATTATTTTGATTTGATGTTCATAATATCTAGATGGAGGTAGACCTTTAGGAATTTCTTGGAAGACCCAGTAGTTCTTTTCTAATGTGCATCTTAATTCCTCTGGAATATTTTCATCTTCCTCCTTAAATTCTATAGAATAAAGTTTAACCACAACTCCCTTGCTACCCTTTTCTATGAGAGTTTCCATTATATTATAGATAATGACCTAAGAAGGTCCTAATTTAACTCTTTGAGTTCATATTGGATTCCTTCCAATTCAAATCTCATGAATAATTAGGTATAGTTTGTAGAAATTTTACCTAATGTTCTCAACCAACGAATCCCTATAACAACACCTACACCTCCAATGGGAATGGAATAGCAACAGATATGTAAGGTTCTGCTCCACAGAGCCTTATAAAACCAGAAATATATATATATATATATATATATANTTCAGTTTAATTAAAATTTACGAACAGATCCTAATTCACTTACAAACAACAACATAACACTGCATATTCCTTATAATACATAAAATAAATTACCTCTTCCTGATGCTAACCCCAATCTCTATTGGTCCAAGATGAAGTTGAAACTGTTCCAAACACTGCCCAAAACCGAGTTTTCCTCCCTACCAGCTAGGAGCAGCCTGTCCGACTCCCTAGATCTAGGATATTGTAAGGATATCCTGGCCCCCATGCCAAAAACCCCCAGCAACCCAGTGCCCCCTGCGATGGTTCACCCAAAAACTCCCTATATCAAAAATCCCACACCAGAAAAATATCCAAACAGAAATTCAGTCCCCCTCAAAATGCGTCCCCCCTCCAAAATAATGATCCTCCCCGTAAGACTCCTCCCCATAATATCCCCCTTCACCGACTCTCCTCCCCC
>SNQJ01S0094828.1:7199-21586 GCA_010110895.2 Picea sitchensis
AAATATAAAGAAGCAATTCATACCTTTTGTGTATGTGGCACATTATGTAGATCAAAGAATTGCTCCATCTGAAGTATCCATGTGATTGGGTCCTTGCCATCAAACTTCCTCATATCGATTTTAGGAACGCGGTTAGTCTTCAACCCAAAGTTGGAGTTTCTCCATTCTTGATTCACCTTCCTTGTGTCCACATCGTGAATTTCATGGGATGTATTTTCAGGTGTCTTCTATGTTACAAATTTTTTTAATACTTCCATGATCTCCTCTTTTAAACCATCCATCTTTGCCTCTGACTTAGCTTCCATCTCTTACAGTTCATCTTTTTTTACTATCTTCTTTTGTAAATCATTTATGTCCCTACGAATTTCTTCACCTTTATCAAGAGTCCAAGTATGATTGTTTGGAGGCCTATTTGGTGTAGAAGTTCCATTTTTGGGTGGCATGTTGGCCAAATATCACTTTTGAACCTTGATTTTGAGGTGGTTCTTCTAGACAATCTTTCTTCTATTGTATCTCCCAAGTTTCGGCCCTTCTGGGTATGAAACTTTATTTTGTGTAGTTCTATGATATTTCTTCTCTGGAATGCCACAATTCTACTAAATGTCCTCTAAGTCGTTCCTTTTGAAATGTCGTAGAAAAAAATTTATAGCAAAAATCCCAAGGTGTCTCAGATGTAGCAGCAAAACCCCAAGACCTTAAGCTATGATACCATATGTTAAGAACCAAATATCAATATAGCATAGAAAAACCTCAGAATAAGTACTCAATGCCTTGAAAAATAGATAATTTCAGATAATAAGCCTCTTCTAGGGGGCAACCTCCTTTTACCCCACATAAATGTTCAAGTACAAGATGATTCCAAATGAAAATGTTTCCTTGGTATATATAGGAGATTGGAGGTATAATTACAACTAATGTAATAAAGAGGACATAAATAAAATAACATTACTAATGTAATATGCCCCAATTAAGGGGTAATGAGCCAATATTAGGGCTTAACATAAGATCTAGCATAAAAAAATTCAAGAACCTTGTACCTTAAATTCTAAATCTATGAATTTGACTTCTCGAGGTGTGGAAACCTGTCGAGTTGAGGAAGAGGCCCCCCATGGATATAGTGGGAAGTTTTAGGTGGGAGATATTTTGATCCCATGGATTGAAGTCAATAAAAATATTTCCTACAACTAGGTGGGCTCTTAGCTAGGAACCTTTTCTCCTCCATCTAAATGAACCCCAGTGCACATGGATAGAGGCCTCGTTCGACCTTCTTCTGGAGAGTACTTACCTATATTTCCTTTATCTGATGATTTGGGCCACCGAGAATGAATTTAAATAATCTTTCCTCATATACCCCCTAATTTGGGTGGTGGGGAAGAAACCCCCTTATTCCTAACCACGAAGTGAGGGGAACTATCGACCCTTGAGAGCAGGATAGTCCTGGAGCACTCTCAGTTCCCATTCAGGGGAATCCTTATAAATATTCCTCAGCTCCTTTGGCCTCCTCTTACAACAGTTGTTCCAGGGGTGGCCCCTACAATCTTAGGGATTGGGGACAATCCTTGAAGGCTCTATAAATCTATGGGGGTCTCGACATGGACACCTTTCTAGGTTTAGTCATGGTCCCTTTAGGTTGAAAGTCTACTCTCAAGTTTGTGTAGGAAAAATCTATCAAATAAATTAATGAAGGAAAACAAATCTATGTTTTTGGGGCCCTTAGAGAATGAAAAGTCCCCACAGAGGGGTCCAAATGAAAGTCCTTTCATAAAATGTCTGGGGGATAGGCGGATAGGGAAAACTAGTGTCCCTAAAATGGTTGATGGAGAAAGAAAAGACTAATTTGGTCCTATTTCAGGAAACAATGGGTTCTAGGGTATCCATGATCCCTAAGTTAAATTCATTTTTGAAGGATTGGAATTTTTTTCCTTTAGATGTTATTGTCTTGTCTGGTGGGATAATCTTGGGGTGGAATTCTTGTCTAAGTTTGATAAAATATTTCTCAAGTTCTTTAGGGATCTGCATATAACTCACTAAAAATGGTCGCGATTACAAGATAATGGTTATATTATATATATATGGGCCCTACAATGGAAAGTAGTGTTTCTAGGATACATACGGTTATGGGTCTATGTTGTACCTCCCATGCACAGTTATCATAGGCAATCATTTAATCCTTGGAAGGGGATTCATTACACCATTAAAATTAGATTTAACATTCATTCAACATATAAAATTAACATGGAGAACATAGTGTAATTCATATTCATTAATAAACATTTACTATTTACATTGAGAAACACTTATTTGTTTTAGTTTGAAATTCAACCAACTAACTGAGTGAGGGTGAAAGCCTTTCCACCCAACCATAGTCTGTGTTTCCCTTATACTCTATAAAACAAGCCACCAATTTGCTATGCCATGATACCACTAGGGAACTCTCACAAGTTGGATATATGGTTATGGAATTGATCAAGAAGGTTACTCTCCTTCACTATATAGTCAAAAACAAAAATCCCCTCTCCTCATTGAGCTCAAGGATTCCATAAGTTTACCATGCACCTTCCCATCTAGATTTCCTATGCACAAGGGAGTCCCTTCTCTACTACATAGTCCCTCAACACCATCCCCTTACCAATGTCTATTTCTTTCCAGCATGCACCAACCTATAGCCCTCTCTTCTCTAGTTTGGATATGGTTATTCTATGTTCGAGGGTTGATCATTCATGTCTTTGGAAAGCTTCCTATTTTCCTTATGAAAATTCCCATTATTTTTTTTCATTTCTATGTACATGAGCTCTGTATGCTCCTTCGTGATAAGATACCCTCTGTCTCTATGTGTATGTTTATTTATTTGTTTGTGTCTGTGTCATCTTCCTTCTCATTCATTTTCCTAAAGTGGAACATTATCTCTTTCCTTGGGTTCCCCACTACCTTCTTTCAAAATAAAACTCCTAGGGTCAAGTTCCCAAATCAAAGGGAAATTCTAGGTACTTTTGGCCAACAACTGTAGCCGACCCTTCACTCTTTCGATAGCATGAACATAGAACACTAACAACATCCCAAAAATCAGATTTTCATTAAGATGTCAATATTATAGTGTTTTGAGGAAAAAATGTGCATAATACCAATAGGTTCCCATGGTTGTTTGGGGGTCAAATACAACTCAATTTTAGCCTAATTGTTTTTCCAAAATAGAGGAAATTTGATCCATGAGGACAAAAAAAATTCATTTTTAGTTTGTAGCCAAATTCAATACCTTGTTGTACCTTGAAATTATTGAGCACTAGTGTAGGTCAAAGGAATTTTTACCTAATTTGAGCTTGGGTTGAAGCCAAATGTTGTCAATAAATGGGGAAATTCCATAGGAAGTGATGAAGGTGATTCCCAGACTTGGATGCTTGGACGAAAATCAAATCCAATAATTTTCAAAGCATATCAATGCCCTCTTTCCCTCCCAAAATAAAATTGAATTTCCCTAATTATGGGCCTTTCCTAGATCAATTGTTGCAGCAATTGATTATGTATTTGGACCTCTCTGTTTTCATTTGATTGAGGAAATAGGGAAGTGGTTTCTATAGGTTGAGGGGAAGTTTTGAATACTTTCCACTTGGATGGCTTGTTCCCTAAAAGCATTAATGATTATGTGACACCTTTCTTTGGATCTTTTCTCAAATAAAAAACCTTTATCGACTATGTACTAATTTACTTTTCTAGATAATATTATATTTATGTAAAATTGATTTAGAATTTTCTAAAAGTTTTCACTGGTCACCTATTCAATAATGAAAATTATTTGTAGCCCCAAGGTGTTGTAGAGAAATTCATCTACAAATAGACAAACCCTCCCACTAATCTTATCACAGACATAGACAAATAGAGGATATATCACTATGTTTTTCCTCTTAGATATAATTCAAACAAGCATATTATGCTAAGGAAAGAAGATGGAATAACTCACCTTTAACTTGAAGGTTGTCCAATCGTATCATTGGAATATCTCGCTTGAGGCATATCTCCTAGAAAGTTTCTCTACCTGCTAACATGCACATCAAACAACTAGAAAACCTTTCTCAAATCATATGGAATACACAAATAAAATTGCATGAAAGTAGATCTCATATATTATCTCAAGTACTACTAGAATCCACCAAAATAAAATCATAAACATAACATTGATCATTAACAAAGAATTTGGAGGGGGAAGAACATAGATCTATATTAAAGAAAGAGGATTACAACAACTGGAATGGTTACCTTGAGCGAATATTTTTGTACTCCTTGCTCCAAGCCCTTGAACTCCTCCTTATTCGCACTTGCTTGGTTGGAATAAATGAAGCTACTAATTGTATCATGGCAAGAAGAAAAAATTATCTCTGACCTAGGATTATCACCTCACTTGTGTTGATTCTCAACACCCAACTATGATAGAGAAATGGTGACCAAAGACTCTCACACAATTTCATCAACATAAGGATTCTTAGACTCTATTTTCATTGTGCCCATCCCCTTGGTTTTTCCTCTTCTTATAGGAACTTAGAGGAACATAGAGATAGGTTCAGGCATGTGAACTAGGTGAAAATAGGTCATGCACAAGGACCATTCCTAATAATGCATCATGCTCAACCCATCTCTTGTTGATCTCCTTAGAACTCTCTAATTCTAGAATATATAAGGGGTGGAAATGAGTTTGGTATGGGAAAACAATGATCAACCATGACTTGTCTATGAGGAAGCCACAACAAGTTTCCCTTCTTTCTAGGAAAAGTGTGTCCATGATCTTTTTTGTCATATTACAAGCAATTTCCTTGGTACAAGTTATAGTTTCATCTTTATTATATCGTTGGATTCTCTTCAAGGCCTAGAGTTGAAAATACAATTGTAACATATGCCCCCTAATGTGTGAGGTTAGAAGAGGAAATGATGGCCGAAATACATAACAAAAAACATGCCAATGAGTGGATTAAGGAAGGAGCTCACAACTCAAGGAATCATGAAGTACCTACAAACATACATCAGCCACTAATAAGATGATGAATGAAAATAATTAGAGGTGTGTCTCTAAACAGATTGTTGGTTTTCCTGATCTGGGTTTCAAGGGTAAAAATATATGTGTAATGTGTGTGTGCCATTGTATATTTTTTGTTTTTATTACGAAGGGTATCTGAGTTGTTTTTTACTTTAGGGAGTGCCTTTATGGCTAATGGGTTGGCTCGGGTCCGTGATAATCCTTGTTACAGTGGGAGATATATGGTATTGATTCTTGAGGTGAAAATAAATAACAAGAAGTTGGAAAATAGAGATTGATAAATTTAATGGGAAAAGTTTTGAGTCATGGAAGCTCAAGATGGAAGATCTACTGGTAGACAAAGATCAGTGGATCATGGTGGATCCCAGTACTGTACCCACAAGAACATGAACAGAAGACTGGAAAAAGTTGGATCAGAAGGGGAAGAGCACAATCTGGTTGTCTCTCTTAGATTCAATATTACTAAATGTGTCACGGGAAGCTAAAAACAAGACATTATGGGATAAGTTGGGGAATTTGTATCAGTCTATGTCCCTAGTAAATAAATTGTTCTTATGGAATAATATTTATAACATGAAGATGAAAGATGGAGACTCAATGACATAGCATCTGAATGCCTTAAATATTGTGGTGACTTAGCTATTATCTATTTATATTAATATTTATGATGAAGACAATTGTATTACTTTATTGTTCTCTTTACTAGACTCATGGGTTAGTATGGTTGTGTCCATAGGTAGTAATTCAACTACATTAACTTTCGATGATGTGGTATCATCCTTGTTTTTGGAGGAGATGAGGAAGATATATATGGAAAGATAGAGCACATACGCATTATTTGCAAGAGGATACTCCCAGGAAATAAATATATCTAAATCCTCAAGTGGGAAATATGAATTTAATGGAAGATTTAAATATCTCAAAAAATTTGTAAAGGCATGTCGTATATGTGGAAAAGAAGGGTACTTCAAGAAGCAATGTAGATCCAAAAGTGTTAAGAGAGGGAAGGGATCCGAAGATGCTCCTTCTAAAGAAACTAAAACCTTAGTAGGAGAAGGAGGGGATTTGTACTTGGCTTTGTCAATCACACATGCAGATCATGAGGCATGGTTGGTTGACTCAGGTGCATCCTTTAACATGACTCCTCACAGGGAGTGGTTTTGTGAATATGAAAGGTATGATGAAGATGATGTTTTCCTAGGTGATTACTCAATAGCCAAAATCATAGGACAAGGAAAATTCAAGTTGAAGCTCATGGATAAGGATTAGAACATACCCTGGTGTTCTATACATCCTAGGTTTGCATAGAAATTTGATTTATGTAATCAAAATGGACGATGCAAGGGTAAAAACAATGTTTGAGAAAGAAACCTACATGATGGTTTGAGGAGAAATGGTGTTGCTGAATGGATTTAGGTTTGGAACTCTATATAACTATATGGAAGAACTATTAGTTATAGGTGTAATAGTTCCATTGTTCCTAATATTGGAGCTGAAGAAGAAAAAACTCCTATAGTCTCTAGAGAAAAGACTATGTTGTGGAATCAAATATTGGGGCATATCGGATATAAGGGATTTTGACTACTACATGGTAAAGGTATGGTGGAAGTTATGTCTAACTTCTCTGTGGATTTTTATTTCAATGAACATTGTGTATATGGGAAGTAGAATCGGGTAAGATTCCCCTTTGGTGCAACGAGGGTAGAGTGAATTTTACAGTTGGTGTGCAATGATGTCTTTGGACCTATGTCAGTTCCATCAATGGGAAAATATGTGTACTATGTCTCATTTATAGATGACTTCTCAAGGAATTATTAGATATATTTCCTTGGGAACAAGTCAGAAGTCTTTGACAAGTTTAAAGAGTTTAAGGATCTTGTGTAGAATGAAACTGAGAAAATAATTAAGGTGTCGAGGAATAATAATGGTGGAGAGTTCTACAGAAATGAATTTGAAGAATTATGTAAGAAGTGAGGTATATCAAGGCAGAAGACTACTCCATATACACCTCAACATAATGGATTTGGAGAAAGGATGAACACAATGCTAATGGAAAAATCAAGGTGCATACTTAGTGGTGTTGGGTGAGGAAAATAAATATGGGCACAGGTTTTGGGTACTAGATGTTACTTGGTCAATCGATCACCCTCGTCAGCATTGGATGACAAGAATCTACATGAGTTATGGACTGGTAAGAAACCCTCTCTTGCACATCTCAGGTTATTTGGATGTGAGGCCTATGTTCATGTTCCAAAGGAAAACAAGAGTAAGCTAGATAAAAATGTTGAAACGTGTATCTTTATTGGGCATAAGGATGGTCTGAAAGGTTATAAGCTTTGGAACACAAAAACTAAGAAGGTAGTGTATAGCTGAGATGTGGTATTTAAATAAATCAAATATGTTGTCAAATAGGAAGTCCTACCAAGGAACAACCAGAGAAAATAGAGTTTGAGTTAAAGGATGATGAATCAGACTCTAGACAAGAACATGAATTAGAGGAAGAAGGTCCTCATAATCTAGTATTGAAAATATTGGTTCAAGAAATAAGGAAATCTGAAAGGTATACTCCAATTGATTTTCATTCAAATTTTGCTTTGTCTATTACTGATGATGATCCTAGAACTATTAGGGAGGCTATGGATTCAAAGGATGGAAAACTATGGAAAAATTCCATCATTGAAGAAATGACATCCTTGGACAAGAATTAGGCTTGGGATCTAGTGGATTTTTTGACTGGAAGAAATCCCATTGGCAGGAAATAGGTCTTTAAGAAGAAGTTAAATGAAAAAGGTAAAGTGGAGAAAAACAAATCCTAGATAGTAGAAAAAGGTTATTCACAGGTAGAGGGAATTGACTTTGGTGAAAATTTTTCTCCCGTTACCAAGTTAATTTCTATTAGATTTATTTTATCTATTGTTGTTGCATTTGATTTTGAAGTAGAAAAAATGGATTTGAAGACAATGTTCCTACATGGGGATATGGAAGAATAAATCTACATGAAGAAACCATAAGGATTTTTTGTGAAGGGAAAGTAAGAGTTGGTATGTAAGCTAAAAAGTCCCTGTATGGGTTAAAACACTCATCAAGGATGGTTGGGGCTTGGCTTCACAAGGAGAAAAGAAGATCATTGTGGGTATTTCAAATTAGTTGGTGATAATATTATTTATTTGTTCTTATATTTGGATGATATGTTGTTGATAGGAAATAACAAGGAAATTATCCAAGAAGTGAAAAATCAGTTATCCTCTAAATTTCACATGAAGGATCTTGATGCTACAAAATATATTTTGGGAATGGAAATGAAAAGAGATTGGGTAAACAGGAAAATTTGGTTAAATCAGAGGAAATATGTTGAGACAATATTGCAGAGGTTAAATATGCAGGAATATAAATCGGTCAAGGTTCCTATTCTTTTCAATGTAAAGTTATCTGCAGATCAGTGTCTCAATACATAGGAAGAGGAAGAGTACATTTCTTGTGTTCCATATGCTAGTGAAATTTGTAGTTTGATGTATGTAATTCTCTGTACTATACCAGACATTGCACACACAATGGGAGTTTTGAGAAGGTATATGTCAAGACCAAGGAAGGAGCATTAGACAACAGTAAAAATGATTTTTTCATATATTTGCATGGCACTACTAGTTATGGATTGTGCTACCAAGGAAGGATAGGATTGGACATAGTGTTGTGCATACATGGGTCTTTTGATGCAGACTAGGATGGAGAACTAAATCGTAGAAAATATACAAGTGGGTATGTGTTTAACCTATTTGGAGGAGCAATCAATTGGATGAGCAAAAGACAATATGTAGTTTCACTCTCAACTACAAAAGTTAAATGCATGGAATCCACTCATGCAAGCAAGGAAGAAGTATGGTTACAGAGATTGTGTTCAAGCATTGGTTTGGTACATCAATTTGTAAGGATATATTTTGACAATCAAAGTGCAATCTTCCTAGCGAAGAACTCGACTTATCATTGAAAGAGAAAGCATATTAATGTTCAATATCAATTTGTGAGAGACATGGTTGAAGAAAAAAAGGTGTTGATGATGAAGGTAGACACTTTGAAGAATGTTGCAGATTCATTAAAAAAACGTGTGAGCATTGAGATGTTCTATTGGTGTAGATAATATATGGTCATTGCTTCCCTAGATTGTTGACTATGTAATCCTGTAATCCCTTGTACTATGTAAAGAAAACAAGTGGGAGAATGATGAGTATGAGTTATATTCTTTTCAATATTGATCCCATGTACTGTAAATTGATATGGAAGCCTTGGGGGGTGGTGGGGGGCGGCATGGATCCCCCTATAAGGGGGTTCGAGGGCAGACCCCACCCCCACAAAAAAAAAACAATTGGCAGTTTTTTGCGTCCTTTTTTTGTGATTTTTTGGCACATGGTTTTCTTTGATGGTTTTCTAATTCGAGTTAAGGAATTAGGGCTGTTGACTAATCTAGGTAAATGGATTAGGGGTTTGGATTCCATGAGATCCTATATGTATATTTTTTTGTAACCAATGAAGAAAATGATGAGTGAAAAGAATTAGAGGTGGGACACTAAATAGGTAGTTGGTTTTCTAGGTTTAGGTTTCTAGGGTAAAAATCTTTGTGTAATGTGTGTGTGTGCCATTGTGTCTTTTCTATTTTTATTAAGAATCTATTTGCAGTAAGTAATTGTACAAGGTTAAAATATACATTTATTGCCAATTATTGATGAATACCATTAATACATGTGAGGAGACCCACAAATAGTAAAAATGGACCCCAATGTACCTAGTACAATATAATGAGTGTGAATATAATATATAATGTTGAATAATCGTAAAATAAATCATTCAAGGGTCAATTATGTAAACCAAATATCAATCACAGGGAGTCGTGCCACTAATGATTGCAGGTTTCAAGGTACTATTTATTTTCTAGATAAACTTCCTAGATAATGTGCTAGTGTCGATAAGAAGAGATCCATTGAAGGAGGGACTTAATGGATCGACCATCAATCAACATGAAACAACTAGTGAGATATTTTAAGACGATAAAAATCACCAAGTAAAACTAACACATGGATGGTCGATATGAAAGGTCAACAAGATTGTAGAATGGTCGAATCAAGATTTAAATTCCCTTGAACATATAGCATGATACAATGATGACTTGGAAGCATTGAATCAAAGGGACCAATGTTATGGTGCAATAATACAGGAGGCACTAAAGCACTCTCCATAGTGACTGGAAGAATAACCATTTGGAGTAGTAGACAACTCATAATCATGGTACAACTCCTAAGGCAAGCTATATCCCAACTGTAAGACAATGATGCAGATAGGTGCCATGTTCAAGGGTGAAAAAAAATAACATATTCCACTAAGATGAATAAGTATCAATATCCCCCCCCCACCTCTCTTTTATTTTGTATTTTTCATTTTTTTATGAGAGTGAAAAAAGGGATAAAAGTATGATACAATGGAGAAAATGAGTGGATTAATGGCTTGCAATACGTTCCAAGCACATGGAATTGACCTATGAAAATAAATTACAAAAAATGTGTTGGGAAAATGATGTCAACTCATAGATATTTTCTCCAAGGTTAAGGGTCGCAAAATGGAGAAAAATTGATGCAAACGATAAGAGGTCACAAGTGACTACAATGGTTGAAATCAAGATAAATCAAACAATAGAATAGTAGTATACACCATGGCATAAGGAACAATAATCATATGCAACTATAAAGCAACAAAAATGATTATGGGATCCCCTTTAGGACATGGCCAAAAAAAATATTAAGAGAGAAGAATGAGATCTCAATATTTAGTCATGTTGAGGCTAAATATGGGTTCTCGGGCCTACAAATAGTTTCAAGATGGGTGCCAAAGGAAAATGAAATTCTAACAAAGGCACCCCATGAAGGGTAGGCATTGCCACACAAGTAATGATACACAATAAAGAGAAGGGATAATGTCACAACCTAGCAGGGTTGAACCTAAGGAATAATGTTAGCAAAAGTGACAATTAATAATGCAAGATTAGAATGCAGGGAAAGACATATCTTTGTATGCCAATTTAGAACACATACCCCACAGTTTTGAATGAACATAACCAAAAAGTACTAAGTAAAATGTATCTGAAGTCCTCTATACATGATCAACAACACTAGTCCATAAATTAATAAATCCAATATAAACCTCTAGTAACAACTCATGCTCTTTAATACAAAAATTTGAAAAAAACCCTTAAAAATACAATATGGTACAAATAACTACACACTTGATGGCTTATGCATAACACTTTCTCAGGTAGATCCTATTGTGAGGCACAGGACAAAAATTGCTTTCGTAATCCATAAATGCATGGGACCTTATCGACAACATATGACACACCATGTCAGGGCCACACAACATAGGTTCGAATTCCCATGTTCCTAACATATCATGATTTTGGTTGTGAACTAGAACTAGGTGACTATCAGGAAAAACTTGATGAAAAACAGACTTAGCATTCTCACGAGCTATTGTATCTCCTTAATGATGTCAATGAAGACATGGGAAGAAATTCATGTTTGACATGGATTAGAGTGGAGAATTCAATGGCAAGTTATGAAAGAGGATTCCAAAACACAATCTGGTTAAGACTTAACATTTCACTAGATGACCCAGAAAATGCCCCTTATCTTGAATCAAGAAGTTTTACATCACCCTCTGACTATTCCAATTTGGGAAAAAATGATGATCAGTTATGCATGTCATCCCATGATTTATTGACCATAGTCATGACTTCTAGGATTCCCTTATCTATAGTTAACTCCAAATCCAAGGAGTCACGTGAATTGGGAGGGTTGATATCCCAAATGAGTAAAGTGTATTGACCATATTCCACATCCTTTTGGATATTCTAATCAAGGTTAGCTAAATCTGACTAGATCACTTGAGAGRAAATCTCTAYTGCACTCAACRACATACTTGATCCAAATGACTCTACTTTCAAAGGATTAGGTACTACCCAAGGATCTAATTGAATGGCTAACACGTTGGACAAAATTGATTTATAAGCCAAGGAACTACCTTATGATTCAATAGCACCCAAACAAATCATACATATAAAAAATGTGTGAGATGAATTGAATGGTGGAGGTAGGGTAAATGTACCCATTAATGATGAATCATTCAACATGACAACACCAATACTATCATAAACACTCATGGAACTATTGACGAATAGAACGTTCATATAAAAAATGCTCCTAGAATCAAGCGTACAATAGGAAAATTGATCAATAATAATTACTTTCCCTTCATGAGGACAACAAAGGACCCTAAATATTGAGGACACTACAACTTTCATCATGAAGAACCAACTATACCCTAAAAAAACATAATAATCTAGTAGGGTGTCGACTACTTTGACTTCAATCGAAATAGTGTTTCCACCTAACTCAATAAGGAAGGTGTCGATGATTATGTGATGCTTAAACATATAACCATCAAATTATTTTAACAATGTGTTCGATTAAATGAGCTCTATAGAACCTAAATATTTCCAACATGACAATGACGTGATGCAAGTCGAGGCTCCTTCATCGAAAATAGTTTCGAAGATATTTTTCCCACACGAAATCACTTGAATTTGAAAAGTGATTTGGTGGGGGAACCTAGGCTGACTCTAGTCAATGTTAAAATTAATTAAGTGAGTATCTAAGGGATATAATTTTCCTATAGAAGAAAATAATGGTTTCCTTTGCATGGGGCATCTTTGAAGGACTTCTAGGTTAGACATGGTACATGGTGCTTAGGATAAATCTTCCACAATACTATAATTATGGTTAGCATGTGCATTAGGATTATGTGCAAACCATCATAGAACACCCTTAGGTGGGTGAAGCATTATATAAAATGATGTCTTATCTATTTATAAGGGCCACTATGTTGAGATGAATACCGATCCTTATCTGAAGGAATTCTCTCGGGATAATTAAAATTATGAGCTTGATTTTGCAGATTAATCATTTGATCACACATGTAAACATTTGCATTTGAGGTATTTCCCCCTTTCTATGGGTTACCCTATGTGCCCCCTTATAGAGGTGCAAGGTTTGACACAACCATTTTTTGATGCTATGTGTGATGCTACGGTGAGAATGGATTCATTAGAGTAGTGGAATGTTTTGGAGCTCCCTTCTGAGATAAATAGCATTGAATATATTCCATCCGAGGACATCGATGGGTGAGATGGTCTCCATTGAAAATATTGCAAGGAAACTTCAATTTATTCTTCTCCTTCATGCCTCCTACATTGGCATTTTGAGTTTGACCAATCCCTTTCCCAGGATAATAATTCTTCTTCTTCTTCTTATTTTTCTCCTTCTTCTTCTTCTTATTTTTCTTCTTCTTCTTCTTCTTCTTCTTCTTACCCCTAGGTTGTTGAGCATTATTCAAATTAGTGGATTGCACAAAATTAATGCCAGAGTTCTAAGCATGGAATATGGTATTTTGAGGTGTAGGAATAATTGTGGGTGGATATGTAGAGATGGACATTTGACTCATCTATCTAGTCAACTGGCTATAGAAGCATGGGACACGGAGTAGATTTTATTGGATTTGTTGATGACTTGGGAGAACGTGGAATGATATCATACAATGTACCAAATTGAGAGTAAATAAAGTATAAATGGTAAGCATGTAGAATGGCATGCTCCTCAGTAACTACCTCTGACATGGATACATCCTTGACAATTGGTGTAAATAAATACTTAATGAACCAATGTGATAACAATCGATCTGTAATTATAACTCTGATGATCGTACATTTCCATCTCCATTCACGAATATGATCAAAAATATGTGTAGCAATATTTTGACTCAATGACGTCAAAATTTATGTTCCATTCTCATACCATATAGGGAGTTGAAATTTCATCAAGAACACCATGGCCAAGGATTAAAAGTCACTAAACAAAGTTCCCTATAATTCAATGTACCTTTTAGTGACACTTCATATCAAGGTCATTTGTAAAAGTCACAATCTAATTCCATCATCCACCAATGACTTCGAAGAACACCATAGGTGGTAAGTCATGGTGTGTGTGGAAGGATATTCTATAGGATTCATGTAAAATTTAGGAATATCAGATGGTAGCTTCAAAGGAATTGTTAGCCACAAAGGGTGGTGTTTGATGGGGTCATTTGTCAACCTATATAAATGAGGTGGGTTCAAAGTCTCAAAGAAAAGAAATTTTGTGCTGGTAAATGATTTTTGATAGAAATATGATAGACCTTGTGATCCTGATGGAATTGCAAATCCCCCCATATTACTTCCCCTAATGATATTAATACCTACATCACTTTTTGAAACACTAGTGGTAGGACC
>SNQJ01S0094829.1:7146-29523 GCA_010110895.2 Picea sitchensis
AATTTCTCTCAAAGAGGACATGAGACAAGGACCTACTTGTGTGCTTGTCACCTAGGGTTTTATTTAGAAAAATTCATAAACATAT
Source organism: Picea sitchensis (assembly GCA_010110895.2). NCBI lineage: Eukaryota > Viridiplantae > Streptophyta > Pinopsida > Pinales > Pinaceae > Picea > Picea sitchensis. The sequence continues at coordinate 7,232 of SNQJ01S0094829.1, forward strand.
GCAAGAAATGAAACTAAAACCATTCATTCAAGAATGTTTGCAGAAAATTACTTATATATCACCAAGAAATATCAATGCAAACCCTAGTTGTAACACCTTCCTTCAAGAGAAATGCCAAAACATGCCAAAATAATCCTCCTTCAACAAGTGTGCATCACTAATCAACCAATAACCCAAGATAGTGCGCAAATTGCAGACCTCCTTATGGAGTGAGTAAGTTGTGATCTAAAAATGAAGGTGAAAATCCTTCATTTATAAAGTATCATGACCTAAATTTACATTTTAGGTCATGTAAAAGGCCGACAAGGCCAAAACATTAAATCATATTATTTTTACATTAAAATTTCAATTTAAAATGTCAAATTAAAACCCTAATCAAGATGAAAAGAGATAACAAGCCCCTCTAAGGGAGACAGTAGCCCCTTCTAGGGAAAATGGAGCATCATGGAGCAAAACGTTAGCCCTCCTTAGGCTTCTCCAACCTGCCACATGTGCCAATACTTCCCAGTCTGCCTCCCAAGACATCCATAATGTTGGATGACATCATGGTCATGATGGGTGATGTCCTAGGCCTTCCAAGGCCAACGTTCCACTGAAAAAGGGAAAATCCCCCTAGTTCATGCTTTGTCGGGGTGCCTCTGGTCGAACATCCTCTTCTTCTCGGTGCAAATCCCATGATCCATATTTGTCCTATCTCTTCCCCCTGATGGGTCTTAGCATCCATATGGTGGGCTCTTCATCCCCATGGAGGTCTGATATGATCATCTCCCCATGTGTACTGGTCCAAATGGCACCTATTCGTCGGGCATGGTCCTGCACATCAAAAGCTACGCCCTCCATGGTCTCATCAGTCATAGGGATCATAGCAATGTGAATCACATCCCATCATCAATATTATTAATCATGTGCATAAAATCCCTAATACATCAGTTAAAAACTCAAATACGTTACACAAGTCTACAATACAAGTCTGGAGAAAAGGACAAGGCGTCTTATTGGGCTAGTGTCCACTGGAAAAGGGAAGTTCACAGAAGAGACCTCATGCAAGACATGTAAGTGGGTGATGTGGTCAGGGGAAGTCCAAGCATCTAGGTGAAGTGAGGGCCAAGGATGCAAGAAAATTTTCCCGTGTGTGCCTTTGTTAGAAGGCGAGTTATACCTGTCCTGGATGCATTTTTTCAAAGCCCATTCTTGCCTTTTATTCTTATTCTTTTCATTCTTTTATCTTTTATTTCTTTTCCCTTTTTTTGTTCAAGAGCTAATAAGGGGACACTGCCCTGGTGTGGTGAATAGTTGTGGAAACATTACCCACAAATACTTTCACAAAAATGAGAAGGTTGGCTCATGATGGGACCCCCTTTCCCTTGGCCATGTAACCAAGACTCACTTCCCTAGCGTGGTAACTAGTTGGTGGCAATGTCATAGTGCTAGGTACCCATGGACCTAATAGGCTGGTTTGTGATGAGGCCCCCTATCCTCTAGTTAGGTCTTGTTTTATTATTTTTTCGGGTCCCTCTTGTTTCTTGCTGAGAATCCTTTTATTGCTTTCTCAGGGATCCCTAGGCGAAGCATATCAAGGTTTTATTTTTTAGGATTTTATCTTTTACCATATTGCTTTTACCTTCTGGGACTTTAGCCCCTTCTTCCCATGATATAAGTTGCAGTCCTGAAAATAGGTCAACCCAGTGCCTGTACAAGTGGAATGGGACAAGTGAGCAGGAAACAAGATGAAATAATGGTGCTATGATGGGCGAGAGTGATGGATTTTCATAAATCCCCCCAGTGGAAAACCAAAACCTACAGACACAGGCTTTCTAGGGCATCCTGTAAAACCCCCCAAACATAGTCAAGTGGGCAAGTGTAATATCCAATAAGTTGTTAGAAATAAACGGTATCAGATGCATACATTCAATGGTTTTGATGATCAAAGTGACACATACCATGATACCTGGACCAATTACCTCATGGAGCAAGAACCTTCTCTGACACAGGACCAAGCCGATGGTGATGGATGTTGCTACTGCTGACAAGATAAATATGTTGGAAGAAAGAAGAGGTGGGCCCTCCAGGGCCATGATAAAGTCAATCCTTCTCTCGGTACTCCATGTCTAGGGCCTGTGGGCCTTGAGACATGATCTCCTAGTTATCCTTGAAAGTGGGGGATCATATCTGGCTCCAAATCGGGGACATGTGCTCACCGTAGAGCGCATGAGAACCTTAGCATCTCTGGCATAACCTGTTGACCTACTCGATCTCAATAGAAACTATTAGAAACCAATTGGGGTGGTAATGCCATCCCAACATATACATGTATATAAAGGACTGAAATAAAGCATTCATAAATGTGAATGCAAAGCAAGGCACTTACCTATACCTACCTGTTAGATGGATGTTGGGTGTAGTCAAACAACCAGTGAAGCCAATATAGCAACGTCCCATGATACCTGCCTTTGTGATTCATCATAAACCAAAATAGTGATAGGTCGAGCATAAAAATGTTATGGGTTAGAATATATATCATATCATCGGAGATCACAAAGTCTAACTCATGGAGGCGGGATGGGGGGATAAAACCATGCCAAGTCAACTTGAAAGAAAAGTACTCAATCCACTTCATAAAAGGGTCATGAAAAGTCCATAGTTCAAAGAACTGACTCAAAAAATCCGCAAACTGGCTACCTAGGACATCCTCACTCTTTAAAATCAAGGAAGGGATCGACAAAGATCTAGCAGAAGACTGGCAAACTTTCAAGGGAAAGTTGAAAAACAGAGACAACAGACTCAAAATTGTAGTATCCAACCAACCCTTGGACTCTAGGGTTTTCTCTAGAGGAAACTCAACATGTGAAAAATAACTGTCAACCACACCTCTAGAGACACAACAAGGTAGGGTAATCAAAGGTGGTCTGGGAAAAACACCGCAAGGATCCTCCATCGAGCAAAGAAGGTCCTTACTCTTATCAAGATCTGAGCACAAAAGTGGTTGATAATCATCTTTATGGAAAGATTCCAAGTGCTCAGAGGAGTTCTCATCAACACCATAAAGGTAAGACTGAAAGCTATCAGGAAAACAAGGTACTAGGTCTTCCTTGGGTGTTTGAAAAGTATGGGTAAAGATGTCATCTTCTTGCTGCCACTGGTCAAGAATCAAACTCTACGATGATCATAAAGGAAACACTTGGAAATGACCCTCAATTTCATAGATGGGATCTAAACCATATCCAACTACATCCCACCTACGTCTCCCAACATGTATGAACTCATCAATGTTACCATCATAAAGTAGAGCATCATCAAAATCTTGGGGAGGAGGGAAACTTACTATTTCTTCTTGTGCAGGAGGTTCGAGGACTTCAGTGTTTTTATCATGCATTATTGTTTCATCCTCATGGGCTGCTCCTTTTTCTTCAATTGTATAGTAGGGAATATCTACTTCGCTCAAGGCTTTCATTTCTCCTTCACTTTCTGAATCATGGAACAAGGTGTCATCGGGATCCTAAAATGGAAAACAAATAACCTCGTCGTCCTTTTGTTGTGCAGGATAAACATGCTCTTGGATGGCCTCATCAAAAGGAGGAGCGTATTTTGATACTCCATCATTTTTCTTAGGTTCCAGCTCCTTAACTGTGTCTTCAACAATCCTATGTTGAATGATGGTTTGTTCCCCTTCTTCTTGGAAATCATCAATAAAGTTCTCACAGGTAAACAAACTTTCCATGTTAAGATTACCTGAGGTAAAGAGGTCTTTTATCCAGGATAAGGAGATGTTTTGTTCAATTCTTGTAGCCATTTCATAAGCTTCATTGAGCATCTTTGGGCCCCTTCTATTGAGGGGAAAACCTAGATGTGCCAAGAGCGCATGGGTATAGAGATGGACAATGTACTTCTCTTCAGGATGATGGCTTCTAGGAATTTGACATAGAGTTCCCTCAAACCTACTCTGGAAGTCAAATAGAGTTTCATTCTCAGTTTGTTTTATATGCTCGAATATTTTTATTAGGACTGAGATGTATTTCAACTGAATACCCCATTTTCCGAGAAAGGTTTCTTCCAATTGATCCATAGTTGTGATGCTAGCATTGGGGATATCATCATACCAGTTTTTAGCATTCCCGTGAAGAGTGGTGGGAAAACTTTTCATCGCTACCTCTTCATCATCATCATTGACAGGATGGAGTCCAAAATAAGAATAAGAATCATTCATATGAAATTCAACTCTTTCCCCATCACTACCAGTGAATCTAGGAAGACATTCTCCTTTTATCAGGGCATTTGTCGTGGGTATCTTGGGATTTTTCTCATGTCTAAAGGCTTGTAATTCCTGGGATCCCATTGTGAAGTCAATGTTGGTTTCGTCATTAGTGGATTCGCCAGATAGTTTTCTTGAAACTATCAAAAGATAATGGAAAACACCTAAAGTGGAGTCGCCATGTAATCTTGTAAGATACAACTCTAGAGGCAAGGCTTACCGAAAAGTGTCGTCTTGAGGATAATTGACTCATTGTTCCCCGACAACGGTGCCAAAATGTTATCGCACAGTTTTTAGCAAGGATAAAAGGCTTGAGGGTCAAACTGGCATAACATGAACCAATCCCACCCAATGTCACCACAATGGGATGGTTCTTTATATTTAGGGTGGTAAGGCCCAGGGGAGATGTCCCCAGTGACTTGGGGTTTTAAGAAGGAAAAGGATTACAGGATAAAGCAGTTATTCCCCCCTCATAAGTCACCACTGAGCAGATAGTCCAGCCAAAAGGCCAATAAAGTAAAACCACCCAAAGAGATACACCTTCCTAAGATAAAGCAAAAATAAACTGATATATGCAAGCTTTCTCAATGGGTTAGTACTTTATATAAATCAGTGACTATCTGATAAACATATAAGCAATTTGACAATAAATATTGATGAATTCAATGTTTATAAAATAACAATGAAATAATATCACTTCTTCAATAAATGTTGGAATAATGTGGCATTCAATGCAATAGATCAATACTTCATTCAATTAATGCCTCTAATCATTATTCAATTGCTCATAAAGAAAATGTCTAGTTGCACTAATGATTTATAGCTGAAGATGACACAACACTTAGTGTTAGAAGGTTAGTTTAGGCTAGGGTTAGTGAAGTTAGGGTTTTGATTCAAGAGTTTGAGAGTATTTTTGATCAAATTCACTTCAGCGCAAGAGGTATTCAGATCAGTGCCTTATGGTTTAATGGAGTCAAAAGGTGAGCTACACAAGAGCTAAAGGAGGCAACAACTAGGGACTAGAGGGAAAGGCTTTGAGGTGTTTTTGTAGAAAGTCCCCAAAGTCAAAACCCTAGGGGAGAGAGGGTCACTTCGGTGTAGGTGAACTAGGCCTTTGTGATCTCTCCTCCTTCCTTAACTCAAATGGCAAAACGACTAGCTAAAAGATGAAGCATAAAACCAAGACTAGAGGGTTTGATGATGAAGAGTGTTGCTACAACAAGCCTCTTTCAAAAAACCCTAGAAAAATCATCCCAAAGTGTAGTAGACCTAGGCTTAAGGCGTCTCTCTCTTCTTAGCTTATAGATAGTATGGCTAGCAATAGATGAACAGAGAAAGAGAGTGTAGCAATCACTAGGCTCTCTTCTTCTTCAATGGCTAAAAATTTCTCTCAAAGGGGACATGAGACAAGGACCTACTTGTGTTCTTGCCACCTAGGGTTTTATTCAGCAAAATTCATAAACATATGAAAGAAATGAAACTACAACCATACATTCAAGAAGTTTTGCAAAAAATTACTTACATATCACCAAGAAATATCAATGCAAAGCCTAGTTGTAACACCTTCCTTCAAGAGAAATTCCAAAACATGCCAAAATAATCCTCCTTCAACAAGTTTGCATCACTAAATCAGCCAATAACCCAAGATAGGGTGCAAATTTCAGACCTCCTTATGGAGTGAGTAAGTTGTGATCCAAAAATGAAGGTGAAAATACTTCATTTATACAGTATCATGACCTAAATTTACATTTTAGGTCATGTAAAAGGCCGACAAGGCCAAAACATTAAATCATATTGTTTTTACATTAAAATATCAAATTAAAACCCTAATCAAGATGAAAAGAGATAACGAGCCCCTCTAAGGGAGACATTAGCCCCTTCTAGGGCAAATGGAGCATCATGGAGCAAAACCTTAGCACTCCTTAGGATTCTCCAACCTGCCACACGTGCCAATACTACTCAGTGTGCCTCCCAAGATGTCCATAATGTTGGATGACATCATGGTCATGATGGGTGGCATTCTAGGCCTTCCAAGGCCAATGTTCCACTGAAAAAGGGCAAATCCCCCTAGGTCAAGCTTTGTCGGGGTGCCTCTGGTGGAACATCCTCTCCTTCTCAGTGAAAAGCCCATGATCCATCTTTGTCCTGTCTCTGCCCCCTGATGGGTATCAACATCCATCTAGTGGGCTGTTCAACCCCATGAAGGTATGAACTGATCATCTTCCCATATGTACCGATCCAAATGGCACCTGTCCATCAGGCATGGTCCTGCACATCAAAAGCTACGCCCTCCATGGGATCATCAATCACAGGGATCATAACAATGTCAATCACATCTCATCATAAATATTATTAAACATGTGCATAAAATCCCTAATACATCAGTTAACAACTCAAAGGCATTACAAAATCCTACAATACAAGTCTGGAGAAAAGGACAAGGTGTCCTATTGGGCTAGTGTCCACTGGAAAAGGGAAGTTCCTGGAAGAGACCTCGTCCAAGCCATGCAAGTGGGTGATGTGGTCAGGGGAAGTTAAAGCATATGGGTGCAGTGAGGGCCAAGGATGAAAGAAATGTTACTTGTAGGTGCCTTTGTTAGAAGGCGAGTTGTACCTGTCCTAGATGCATTTTTTCAAAGCCCATTCTTGCCTTTTATTCTTATTCTTTTCATTCTTTTATCTTTTATTGCTTTTCCTTTTTTTGTTCAAGAGATAATCAGGGGACACTGCCTTGGCATGGTGACCAGTGGTGATATCATTACCCACAAGTACTTTCACAGAAATGAGAAGGTTGGCTCGTGATGAGACCCCCTTTTCCTTGGCAATGTAACTAAGAGTCACTGCCCTGGCGTGGTAACCAGCTGGTGGCAATGTCATACTACTAGGTACCCATGGATGGAATAGGATGGATCGTGATGAGACCCCCTATTCTCTGGTTAGGTCTTGTTTTATTATTTTTTTGGGTCCCTCTTGTTTCTTGCTGAGAAGCCTTTTATTGCTTTATTGGGGAGCCCTGGGTGAAGCATCTTAAAGTTTCATTTTTTAGGATTTTATCTTTTACCAGATTTCTTTTACCTTCTGGGCCTTTAGCCCCTTCTTCCCATGAGATAAGGTGCAATCATGAAAATAGGTCAACCCAGTGCCTGGACAAGTGGAATGGGACAAGTGAGTGGAAAAAAAGATGAAACAATGGTGCTATGATGGGAGCAGATGATGGATTTTCAGAAATCCCCCCAGTGGGAATCCAAAACCTAAAGACACAGACTTGCTAGGGAATCCTGTCAATCCCCCCATACATGGTCAAGTGGGAAAGTGAAAGATCCAAGAAGTTGTTAGAAATAAAAGGAAGCAGATGCATACATTCAATGGTTTTGATGATCAAAGTGACACATACCATGATACCCATACCAATTACGTCATGGAGCAAGAACCCTCTCCGACACAGGACCAAGCCGATGGTGATGGATGTTGTTGTTGCTGACAAGATAAAGATGCTGGAAGAAAGAAGAGGTGGGCCCTCTAGGGCCATGCTAAAGTCAATCTTGCTCTCGTTACTCCATGTCTAGGACCTGTGGGCCTCGAGACATGATCTCCTATTTATTCCTGAAAGTGGGGGATAACAGTCTCTAAACTATGTTATAACTGCAAGTAAGATGCCACCAAGAAATCCAACCACCACATGTTTGCTGAGGGAACCTAAGATAAATAAGTTGAAACAAGTGAAGGTGATACAGAAGAAATCATCGAATCCAAAGTAGTGCTCCCACAGTGAGGGAACCTTTCCAAAGTAGTGTATCCCACACAGTGACCCGGATGTAAGGGTGCTCGATGAGCAAGTGTTCCTGAACATATGACGATCGTATTTACACATGGTGGCAAGCAGAATCCCAGTTTTCCCTTGCATAGAGGTTCTAAAATGGCTAATAAACCATACAGATGGGCAGAAGTGATTGATCAACGATGATAATGGCGGGTGTGTCAGAGTTTTCCTCCCAACAGAAGTCCAAAAATACTACAAGCTCAGGGAGCCTAAGGAACGACTAAATGCAGACTTCCTGGTGAAGTTCTATGAATTCCATGACACTAGCCAGTTGATGACCTCGTGGTGGAAGGAAGACAAGAATTTCACTAACCAGAGCAATGGATGGTATGGGACGATTAACCTGAGGGAGACATACATCTATTTGATGGCTCTCATATACCAACTATTCTGATAAAAGGACTGCTCCAAGTTTTCAGAAGCATGGATGCCTTTTGTGTACACAGTGACGATCTTCAGGAGTAGCTTCAACTGGGGAGAAATAAATTTCTAAACAATTAAGCATTTGTGTGCAGTAGGCTTAGAAGTTGAAAGAAGGGGAAGAACCCACTTTCTACATGGCCTCATAGCTGCTTGGTGTCATGTGCACAAGGAATTTCTTCGCTAGCATGAATCTAAGCAAGCATGTTGCGGAGCTCCCGGTCCATATCTACTTCAACATACTATGGGAGAACAGGTACAAAAAATCTTACACACTCATCTGCGATGAATTGATCGCCCATATTCACTTTATTATTTTTAAGAAGGAAAGCCCAAGATCATCCGCAGCAGCCAAGAAAATGGTGGCAAAGGTAGGCAATTTGTATTTATACGAACGCTAAACCTATATCAGGGTGTTCAAGGCCACCGGAGCATCGTATCTCCTACCTTCTCATCTCTTAGACCAGCTCGTTGTGGGAGAAAATTGTTATCAAACGATCCTGCAGGGATATAACACCACATTAGTCAAGGACAAGAAGTGAGATTTCAAACCCTATGGTTTCCATGTGGGGTTTTATTTGGTAAAGGATACTACTCAAGACAAACAAGAAGGGCTTATCTAACTAGAATTTAGGTTCTCGACAGGCCGATTCCACAAAAATGACCCTAAAGTCCTATTCCTCCAACATGCTTCGCAAGTGTCATCCTGTTGGCCATACACTCATGATAAGTTTGAGGATGAAATATTCATAGAGTGCACCCAGGACTGGGATGAGGTGGTACAGAAAATGGACAACCCAAATATGACCAGTTACAAGGCCATGAGCATGGATGAATAGGTGGAAACGATAGAAAAGTTGGCCCAAGAGGCCCTCGGATCTAGGGAATAAATCAGAGTGGCAAGGACAAAAAAGGCATAGAGAAAGGGTTTTCTCTTTCTATAAGGGGCACAAAGAATTATTGATCAATTCAAAAATTACCCTTATCTAATAGAAATGATGAGGATTCTCATTGATGACCCAATCAAAAGATGAGGAGAACCAAGTGGCCTAGAGCCGATGCATCTTCAAGAAATCACTGGGTCAGAAAACACTGAAGTTCCACCACCACAGATCAGATCACCAGGGAAAATTTCAACCCAACCCAAGATAGCAAGGACATCAGGGATCCAGAGAACATGTGTACCTAATCCCTTGTTCTATTTTATAACCATCTACGATGATGAGGAGAGTTCGGATGTGTCCCTGGTGACTCCAGTGTAGATTACAAAGGAGAAAGAACCTGAGAGAGAATCTACCCCGGGTCTCGATGCTCTAGTTCAGAGAAGTCCGTAGAATGAGCATGATGTAGAAATTTCCTTATAAAATAATCGACTCGACATACCGATAACCCTAATGGACAGCTCGAGGGATGAGATAGGATCGTTCAAACAGGAATAAGAAACCCCACAACAAAAAATCAACATTTTAATGGAATATTATCAAGTAAGTACCGAACCTACCCCTGATTCTTTAGTTTTAGTTGGTGCCTTACCAACCGATGAGTAATAACCAGAGGCCAAGCCATCAAGACATATTGAAGAGTTTTAGGAACCCATGTTAGAACAAATATACACAGTCGGGAGCCTGGGAAATACTCTAACTTGGGGAGAACAACAAATCCCCGATCCTGTTGATGAGGTCACCGATATACAAGAAATCACCTATGACCGAAAGAGGAAAACCATCATGAAGAGAACCACTAAGAAGATGAGGCTTATGCTAGACAGTTCGATTCAAATCACCACAGAGGAAAAATTGATCAACATAGAGAATGCTAAGACATCCGAGCTTATCGGCGCAGGGATGGCTATCACAGATGCTACCCTAGATAGAGAAACAAAATATGAAGAGGATTTGGTCACTACGCTAAAGGAGTTGGAGCATCTGCACCATTTGGAGAAATACTATCAGGACACCACACAAGCCACAGTATTTTTGAAGAGTGAGTTTGAAGACGCCTATGACAAATTCACAAATGAAAGACACCTTTTCACTGCAAGGATAGCCTACTTCCAAGAAGACACCCTCATGGCGCTAGTGACTTACAAGGATGTGGTAAGATGGTACGATAAGGAATGCCAAGAAGTGGAGAGAATTGATTACATCAGCGTGGCTCAAAAGGGCCAAGACACCGAAGAGAATGACATTGGGGTGCTAAGGGAAAACAACATAGATTAGATAAGGAAGGCGGTTGAATACTGGGTGAAAATGGCCCAAGAACCTCAATGGGAGATTCAAGAAAAATGGATCGATTGCAAAAGGAGTTGGGTCAAGATTAATCGAGGGATGAAAAATATCGGTCTCCCAAAATTCGGCTCACCCGAGGAATTTGTCGACTTGCATGACATAGTCAGACAACATGCAAAACAAGACTCGACATGGACCGCAGAGATAGAAAATGTGGCAAGCATGGTGCCAGGTCAAGTTTAGCAGTTCATGGAGCACCCGATCAAGGCTCTAACAATATTACAACACTTAAGTGTCAATATAGTTAAGTATTAGGCATGGGCAGTAGAAGTTAAAGAAATCATTTCGGCCCCGATGGACCAACACAGATTCCTGTATGCCAACACATGCGAGGAAGTCTTCGTCAAGTGGTTAGAGTATGAGAATACTCATCCACTTCATTGAAACCATTTGAAGACTCTTAGAAGACAGAGAGATGAAAGCACCATGTGGCGATGTTTTGTTTTACTTATCTCACACTTTGATAGTTATTTTTAGTTAATGAATAGTTATAAATAAGAGGATCGACCTTTTAGAAAGGGTTGATGGTTTTGGCAAAGACCCTCATTTTTGGAATTGTAAAGAAATATTTCCGAACTAACTTAATTGAGAAGTCATGTCTAGGACCAGAGACAAACTTCTGGGTTTTTTCCATCAAAGGCATGTGTGACTGGATCTGAGGAGGAATTACTTTCGACTTTATTTCATGAATGGATGTTGCAATGAGTAAGAGTTTTCTGAATCTATTGATAAGTTAGTTGATTCAATATTTTTGTAGTTCTTGTTCTTAATGATGGAAAACAAATCGTTTTGTTAGTGTGTGATTAATAATTAGAGCTAAGGAAACTATTTTTCTTTCCATCATTTTATTGCATGTATGTTTTCTTTCGATAGATGTATCTCAGTCAATAATTGAAATACCAACAAGTTGATGTATTAGTACTAGGCTTGCCATAGGTGTAAAAATATTTGTTTGCATGCTTGAGCACAAGGGTTATCCTAAGCTCATCCTTCTTCATTAGTTAAGATTCCCCCTTTTACCCAGCTGGTTTACACCAGCACACATATTTTTATCAGACCCATCTAATAAAAGAAAATACAAAAACAGAATGTGTAAACTGAAGTAGGAACTTTCATAAGAATATATCATGTCAATCACCACGTAAATCCCATCGATTATTTGGCTGAATCGACAGATCTATAGAACCATTCCACTATCAAACGTTGCAGAGTCTAATTGGACCTTGGTGGCGGGTTTGGTTCCTACTATTGAGTTAAAAGGATTTAGCACCCTGTTGAACAGTCAACACACAATAAAAAATCTATGAACATTTTATTTTTTAGGTACCACTCCATCTTCTTCGTCGACTGTTTGCACGAATCAGCGAACCAGAGTTTCCTCAACTCACTTGAGAAATTTGACATCAGCGAAAGATAAAGGTGGTGAAAATCGTTTGGAAAGTCAAAGTAGTTGAGTACCGACCTCCATCAATGTCGATCGATGAAAGAATTCCTTTGCCATGAACAACCTCAGGAAGGATTTCACCGAAGGCTGATCCATTCGGTTTCAACAGAAAAAAAAATGCAATAATGAACACTACGCAAAGGTAAGGAGTAAACAACAGATCCCCGATCCCTACGCTGGAGTGATGTGACGCGAGGAGACATTTTACCTCCTTATGTGTCAGACACAACACATTCAAAGTTGGTAGTTAATTCATAGATCGCGCATTAGTTACTAATTTGTGCACGAATCAAAAGGATTAGTTAAACCCACCAATACAATGTATCTTTTCCCGTGCCTCCGTCGTCAACTAGTTAAGGTTTATTTGTAGAAACTCGACGATAATTTATTTTTGAATTTACATTTGTTACTCATATTAACTGATCGATATGAATAGTAGTCCCTCTCTAGTTATATCCTGTTCGATTCATTGTGCATGGCCCCATTCTACGCAACAAGAAATTCAAAACAAACAGAAGAGTGAATCCAACAACCCAGAAGAAAATGCTCAAAATTCAATGAGTATTAAGCATTTTTCATAGCAAGCGTTACAAGTATGTATCTACTAATGGTTTTCATGCATTTCATTATTACATGTCTGCACCCAACACTGCTCTGTACGCATGTTCAAATGACATTTTAAATTGCAAGAACAATGCCTCCGAAGAATCCTTCCACCAGGAAATCCCTGAGAGCCCCTAAGCTACAAGAATCAGAAGTAGAGAAGGCTCCTCCCCATCAGTTGCAAGACAATTAGAATTCACTCCCAAACCAGTGTCCATCATTAAGAGAATAACCAAGGAGCCCTTTTTCCAGCCCCCAGCTTTCAGAGATACGAAGGCAAGCATTGGAGCCAAGATGGCATTTCCTCRCTGGGAAGAAGTTTTCAAGAAAATCAAGAAAGAAGAACCCCTCAAATATACCCCGCATAGCGATCCTAAAACAAGGAAGCTCGACGAAGAAGTCCTCCCCAACATTTTCAAAGCTTATCTACACATGGTGGCAAGCTGGTCTCCATTCTTTCCTTGCATCAAGATCATGAAGTGGATTATTGACCACACTGACACCCAAAAATGTTTGATCAATGATGATAACGACGAATGCGTCGGAGTCTTCCTTCCATCAAAAGTTTAGAGTTACTATAAACTCAAAGATTTCGAGCTAAAGTTGAGCACTGATTTTGTCTTTATTTTCTATGTGTCACACGACACCAGAAAAATCATGTTGTCTTGGTGGAGAGAAGACAAAAAATTCACAAACCGGACTGTTGGCTGGTATCCAAAAACCAATCTCAGGGAACCATACATATATCTCATGGCTCCACTCTGTAGATTACATGGGGAGAAATACTGCTCCTGATTTTTAGAGGCATGGATGCCTCTAGCTTTTACAGTCACCATTTCAAGCACAGGCTTCAATTAGGGTGCCGTCATCTCCAAGCAGTTGAGCACCTGCATAAAACAAGCTTAGGTGCCAAAGGAGGGAGATACTCCCACCTTCTACATGGCCTTGTATCTACTAGACATCATCTGCGCCAGGAACACTTTCACCGGGATGAACTTGAATTGGCACTCTTTGGAGCTTGCAGTCCATGTATACTTCATCATCCTATGGGAAAACAGGTACAAGAAATCCTATATTGTTATCTGCGATCAGTTTATTGCAAGCACGTACTTCTTTCTCTTCAGGAAAGAATTCCCTATATTGTTAGATGAAGAAAATAAGGTTATAACCAAAATTGGCCACTGGTATTTAGATGAATGAGAAACCTACATCAGGGTTTTTGATGCCACAGGCGCACGCCACTTATTACCCATTTATGTTCCTGACTGGCTAGTGTTAGGGGAAATTTTCTATCAAACCATCCTATAAGGATACAATGCAACTTTAGTGAAAGACAATAAGTGAGATTTCATACTGTATGGGTTTCATATCAGATTCTGCATGGTCAAAGATACCACGCATGCTAAACAACTCAGTCTAGGTCAATTGGAATTTTGGTTCCAAACTAGACGATTTCACAAACAGGATCCCAAGGGATTGGTTCTACGGCACGCGTCACAAGTATCATATTGTTGGCCCTATGTCCATGACCAGTTCGAAGATGAAATATTTATTGATAACGCCCAAGACTGGAACATGGTGGTGTCCAGGAGAGTTGATCCTCGAGGAACTAGGTTTAGAGCTATGAGACACGAAGAATAGGCAACATTTCTGGAGCAGACAGTTCAAGAAATTAGCCAACACCCGGGAGGAGCAGTTGCATATGAATTGGATGAAGAAATAAGTGATCCCAAAGAATACGTTGACGCTGCGGGAAATCACCAGGAATCCCTGGTACAAATCAAGGATCTTCCAGAAGATCAAGCTGCACAAGAAAGGGGCACGTTGTTACTTCAGCAAACCAAGTTGCTGATGAAACGGATGCGAGATGAACCATATATTTTCATAGGACCTGAAGTCTCAAATTCTCTTCAGAGTATCCTGACGGAGTCAAATGATCCTGGGACCACAGTCCCTGAAAACGCCCATGGGTTAGGCAACCTTGAACCCACAACATCGTCGATCGATCCTTTGGAAGAAGGGACAACTCAACTAGAGACAGGTCAGGTCTCGATAGAGACACAAGAACCCAATCCCTTGAGCACTCTTATACATATTTACAGCGACAATGAGAGTCTGGAACCCGCTCATGACACCCTAGTGCAAGTCCAAGAGGAAAAAGGTCCCACGAAAACCACTCCCCGTGAGCCTAAGGTCCAAGACAAGTAGGCCTTACAAATGGAAATTGGGTTCGAAGGTGGCCTCGACACAAGAGAGTACAATAGACAGGAAGCAGAATCAAGACCGAGTGGCGAAACTCCACAAAAGAAAATCGACAGTTCTATGGCCAATGAGCAAGTAAGAAATGAGTCTATACCCGATGCCTCCATTATGCCCAATATTCAAGTCCCAGACGAATGACAAGTAGAGGTCATATCCACAAAATAGAGCGAAGAAATTCGAGAACCCACTCCTGACCAGTTATACACTGTGAGTAGCTTTAGAAAGAACCTCTCATGGGGAGATCAACAGATACCAGAACTGGTAGACGAAGTAGCAAACATCTATTTGATCTCCTATGATCAAAAGAGGAAGGCCATCATTCAAAGGACCACAAATAGACGAAGGATCACATTGGATCAATCCATAGTGGTTACCATAGAGGAGAAATTAATCAACACTGCAAACGCTTGCATGTCCGAACTGATCAACGTAGGAAAATCCCTCTCAGATGTCGCTCAGGGAAGAGCCAGGAGAGATGAAAAGGAACTAGCCAACACTCAAAAGGAGCTTGAACACCTGCTCCATCTTTTCAAATACTATAAAGGAGCTACACAGACCACCGTGTATCTGAAGGAAGAGTTCAATGGAGTTTATAATGATTTCAATAAGGAAAGGCAATTGTTAACCGAGAACATAGTCGAATTCCAGGAGGATACTCTCATGGCACTCGCGACATGCAAAGAGATGGAAAGGTGGCATGAAAAGGCACAACTAGTGGTAGAGAGACTTGAATACATTGAGGTGGTCTAGCAGGGTCGAGAAAAGGAAAATCATGGCATTCGGCTGGTTGGAAAAAGTAGTCTCAACCGCATGAATAAATCCATCGAATATTGGGCGAAGATGACTCGGGACCCACACCGAGAAATCCAAAAGCAATGGGCCAAGTGCCAGAAACACAGGGGTAAAATTAATAAAGTAATGAAAGTTGTCGATCACTCTGAATTTAACACCCCCGATGAATTCACTAACCTAAGTGATGTGTTCAAGACACACTCCATACAAGACTCGCTTTGGGCCAAAGAGTGCACAAAGGTCACCGATGCAAATCTAGGGAAAGTGCAACAATTCATAGGACACCCGATCAGAGCTCAAGCCATGCTGCAATAGCTGAACTCTAGTTTGGTAAAGTACCGAACGCATGCAGTGGATATCAGAGGAGTATATGATGCCCCTATGGAACAACATAGGTTCCCATGGGCTAAAACCTATGAAGATCTATTTATCAGATGGTCTGAATATGAAATAATCCACCCTTTTCAAGAGACATCTCAGGTGGACTATTGAAAGAAATTGTTGGATGATCACTCCAAATGGCAATTTTTGTTTGGCCTAAATTGTATTTAGCTGTTAATTATAGTTGAATTTTAGATTATAAATAGAGACATCGACCGATTAGTCAAAGTTTGATGGTTGTTGTAAGAACTATTTCTTTTTTTGTTTGTTGATAATTATTTTGAGACTGCTATGAATTGAGAAGTCCTTTTGGACCAAAGACAAGCTATTTTCATCAGATGTATGTAATTGGAGTTGGATAAGAATTACTTCCTATCCTGTTCCAATAATGATTCAGTAAATGAGTAAGAGTAATTGATTATGTTGTCAAGTTATCTGGTGCAATGTTTTGATGTTCTTTGCTTTAATGATGAAGATAAATCGTTGTGTTGTTATGTAATGAATGTTATGGTAGATGAATTATTTTGCTTGCCATGGTCTTGGTTACATATGTGTTTTTCTTTCTGTTAGTTAGATTCTTAGGTAGTAATTGGATGCTCATTTGGTTAATGTGTTATTACTAGGCCCTTTGGTATAGAATTATTGTCTGCATGTTTGAGCAGTGGGTTATCCCAAGCTCAGCCCCTTCCCAGTAGTTGAAATTCAATCCTGTTGATTTTCAAGTGGGATTATGCTGGCTTGCGCCTCTTAGACTATCCCCACTCAAGAGAAAATACATAAAATAACAATCCTACCTGAAGGGAGAACCTTCACAAGAAAACACAAAACCCATCGATAAATTGGTCGGATCGCAAGATCTGGAGAACCATTCCATCTCAAACGTTGCAGAGTCTAATTGGGCCTCGGTGGTAGGTTTGGTTCCTACTGTTGAATCAAGGGATTTAAGACCCATCAACACAACCCTCAATAGAATTGAAACTAGAAGGAGGTCCTGAATGAATGAATGGCTAACAATATTTTTGATATAATATTTCACACAACATATAGATTCAAAACAACCCACATGCATGGATATTCATTCTCAAGACAACCCACATACACTGAGTACTACGGAAATGAGTAACTCACCCCAACAACAGGAATAAGAGTTATTCGATGAAATACCTTATGCTCTTCCCCACGAGGAGTTGAACTAGTTTAGAGGAATCACAAGAGATTACACCTGACATATTGGAGCACTACCCTTATCTCTGTTACTTCCTTGTAGAAAATAAGCAAGCCAATGGTCGACACCCCTAACCAGGTTTTTTTTCACACAGTATAAGATCTGATAGATTTCTCCCTCATCAAGATCGATCATCCTCTCAATCTAATTCCTAAAACACTAGTTGGTAAATGCTTTGAGCCTGATGATTTTGAATCTAACGTGGAAGGCTTTAACTCAGATCGCTCAGCTTCGGAGTCGGACGACATGGAGGATAACAATGATCATAATGAAGAAAGGGAAAACCCACCTCAGAATAATCAACCTTGGTTGGCCAGAGATGTTTTGGAAATCCCTGGACGAGTACATAACTGTCCCCAACATCCATAAAATTTACTCCCTAAATTTGACATTGAAACCTCAGGATTGCCTGAGGACCATATCAAAAAGTTCATACTAGCTATTAGACTGATGAATGTCCAACATGAAGATGTAGTATGCAGGATTTTCCCCTATACCTTTGAGAATTCAGCCTCTACATGATATTTTAACTTTCCTAAAGGGGCCATAACTAGTTGGACGAAGTTTCAAAAATATTTTTTAGATAAATTTGGAGAATAAACCACTACTAGAGATTTAATGGCCGAACTGTTCGCTGCCACCATGAGTTCAAAATAAAAGGTTAAAGACTTCAATCAATGATTTACCACTATCCTGAAATTTTTTCAACCCAAAGCTAAATCCACTAAGGAGTTGTAAATCAAAGTATACGCTAATTCTCTCCCTGCTTCTATTTCCATGTTTGTAAAAAGCGCTGCCAAAACGACCCTAACTGAGAATTTTGAGGAAGCCAAAACATTTGAATTCCAAATGAAGTGATATAAAGAGAGCCAGGTCTCATTAGTTAAGAAGGAATCTCAACCTCCGCCCAAGAGAGGACTCTTGTTGACTAGACCCCTAGGGAAACAAACAAAACAAGGTCCCAAGAAAGGAAGTGGAGACATAGAGGACCTACAACAGATGATAAAGAAGTTTTCAAATGAAATCATAGACATGAAAATAATTGCAAGGGAAGGAAACCAACGCCAAAGGCCCTTTAAACCCTTTTTTAAAAGAAACCCACCGTTTAAAGAAATTGAACCTCCCCCAACCAACTTAAAGATCGACCTGGGCAATGTAGCATTCGACTCTTTCTGTACCTATCACCAAGAGAAACATTCTAAAATATATTGTCCACAATGGGTGCATGCGATGAATTTGATGGATAATCAGTTCCTATACGAATTTTCCCTTATCGAACAATCAAGCAGCTCAACGATAAATATTGTTGATCGGGAACAATTTGACCCATCGGAAGAAAAAAACATGATGTTGTGGGATCCTGACTTGCAATTCCTTCCGATGATCTATTTGAGGTTCAAGAACCACCCACTGAGGTCTTGGATGTGAAAACTCGAATTAGGGTTTAGACGGTCTCAAACAACCTTACCATTGCCCAAACTTCAAGGGGAAAACAAACATTCGATCACCCAAAATCACCTTTTGTCTCCCAAATAAATCCTATAAACATCCATACACAAGAATCACCCAGTCTAGACTACAACATAGTAGAATATTTAAAAATATTAAAAGAAAATGTATCGGTCATGGACATGTGTAGAATTCCATAGCAAAAGGAATTCCAATTACAAGCCTTGAAGACAGTAGAGAATCCTATAAAAAGCAATGACCAAGGGGAAAACCCCCAACCCCCACATATCCAAGAATTAAACCAATTGTAAACTCTTGCTCTAAAGATGAAAAAGGAAATCCTTTTGTCCCACCTTTCCTCTTGACATTTTAAGTCTTCAACATAAACATCCATAATTGTATAGTTGACTCAAGGGCATCCTCTATTGTTATGACATTATCTATCTGCAAGATATTAAACGTAGTCCCTCTCAAAAGTGATAAACATGTGATACAACTGGATAGAACCCAAGTGAAAGTTATGGGAGAACTCAAGGATGTCATGATCAGAATGGAAACACACCCAAAATTTGTTCAAGTGATTGACATGATTGTAGTAGATATACCAAAAGCTTATGGACTGCTACTTAGTTGAGATTGGTCTGAGAAGTTGAATGGATACTTTAGCATAGACTAGGATCACCTTTGGTTTCCATTAAAGGGACATGAAAACATGATTAGGATCGATAGGGAAAGGTATCTCAAACACATTGTCACCGATTTAGAATCCCTCAACGAACCCTCCTCGACAGATTTCCCCATACTAGGAAATTGCTCCTACAATTCCGATTTCGGTAATTTCCCCCCTCTCTCATTTGATGTTCCTCTTACTCAAAACTCTGAAATGACTTTCCAAGAAAATGTACCGACAATGATGGAAGAAACCCTATTCTATCAAGAGCCTCTATTGGAAACCACATAGAAAATAGGTGGAGAGGAAGAAGTTAGTAAGCATGGAAAATATTATGATCCTCGCTCGCAAGTATGGACCTTGTACTTTGATGGGTCTAAATCGCAAGAAGGTTCAGGAGCGGGATGTATCCTCATTGATCTGAAGGGGAGATGAAATTTCCAGTCCTACAGACTAGAATTTGAATGCACTAACAACACCGCCGAGTATGAATATTTAGTGCAAGGGATAAAGAAAGTCATAGACTTAAATGTTAAAGAACTAAAGGTTTTCAGAGACTCTAAAATCATTATTAGGAAAGTAAGGAATACTATACATTGCAACTCTCCCCACCTGAGGATCTATCAATAGGAAGTGCATGGGCTAATAGAACATTTTGAAGATTTCAACATTACATTGATCGCTAGAACCAAGAACACTCTTGTTGATTTCCTGGCCACTTCTTCCTCGAGGCTATCCCCTTTAGAATACTATGAAGCCTCCTAGTTCACTGTGGAGCTACTCTACAAACCATTAGTGTCCAACAATATTTATAATTGGAAGGTCTTTGAAGGAGATGAACAAATCATAAACTTCTTAACCAATCAAGAGAATTTTAAAGACTTGTCTATTGATGATGAAATATTCCAAGAGAATCTAGTAGAAGCTGATCCTCGTCAACAAAGAGGTGAAACAGATCATTCGAATGAAAAACCATGGTTTTGCATGATATTGAAAGGGGTAGCCAATTTGGAGAACCTCTTGTACTTAACGGAAGTATTTAAAGGGTCAACAAACGTAAAGATAGGGAGTTCCTATCTCATGTTCGAGACTATAAATCTAGGAACCCCGGAGAACCCTAAGAATATAAATCTTCATAAGACAGTATCTAAAGAAGAAAGGAAAGCATATCTCAAACTTTTCAGATAATATCAAGATGTTTTTGCATTGTCCTACAGAGATATAAAGACTTATGACACTCACATCATTCAACACACAATCCCATTAAAACCCGGAGTAAAACCCTTCCAACAGAATCTCCAGAAGTACCACCCATCTATGGAACCCCTCATGTGTTAGGAGTTAAAGAAATTAATAGATGCCAAAATTTTCTTTAATTTTAGACACTCTACCTAGGTAGAAAATTTGGTTCCTATTAGGAAAATGTATGGAGAGATCTGCCTATGTGTGGATTTCAAAAACCTCAACAGAGCATCCAAAAAGGACAACTACCCAGTCCCACTGATGGAGCAACTCTTGCAAACCGTGTCTGGTTCTGAGATTTTCTCCCTGCTGGATGATTTTTCAGGTTAACCAAGTTCTCGTTTTAGAGGAAGACCAATTGAATACTACCTTCTAAACCAAGTGGGGAACCTTTTCTTATAAACGCATGCCCTTTGGGTTAATCAATGCAGGGAAAATCTTCCAAAGGGCCATGGATGTAGCTTTTTGGGGACTAGTCAACAAATGTGTAGTAGCTTATTTGGACGACATGACAGTGTATTCAAAGAATAGAGAATATCACATCCAACACCTAACCCAGATTTTCGAAAGGTGTAGGAAATATGGTATATCTTTGGTGTCGAGGAAGGGAAACTACTAGGTCATATTATATCTCAATAAGGGATTCACATAGACCCAGAAGGAATTAAGGCAATAGCTCAGCTTCCCTTACCCCACAACAACAAGGATATGCAATGCTTCTTTGGGAAAATCAATTTTGTGAGGAAGTTCAACCCCGATTTCACTGAAACTATCAAACCCTTACAAAAATGATCCGGAAAGATGTTGAATTTAAATGGGATGATGAACGAAAAAGTGCTTTCAGCATTATGAAGACTGCAATATCTCAAGCTCCAGTGTTGCAAAGTCTCGACTTTAGCAGATATTTTTTCCTCTATAATTTTTCCTTCAACCAATCCTTAGTTGTTATATTGACTCAGAAGAATGATGAAAACAATGAGGCATCAATATCATTTATGAGAACTAATCTCCAAGGGGTCGAACTAAATTACCCTACTATAGACAAATAGGATTATGCGGTGTACAAGGCAATAAAACATTTCAGATCTTACATCCTAAAAAACCACACCAAATTCATTGTGCCTCATCCTGTAGTATGATCCCTATTCACTCAACAAGAGAAGGGGGAAAGAAGAGGAAACTGGATGGCAGTGGTCCAAGAATTTGATCTAGATATAAAACCTGCCAAACTAGTTAAGGGACAAGGATTGTGTAAACTAGCCGCTGAAGCTGAGGACCAAGTAAATGAAGACCATGGGTGGGAGAATGAATTGGAATTATGGTGTAGTGAAGCTTTATATGTTCCCCCAGGGCAAGAGTCTTGGTATGGGAAACTAACTTATCTCCTGCATCACTAGACTTTCCCAGAAAACATAAACCCTAAGGAAAGGAGATCTCTCAGACTAAA
>SNQJ01S0094830.1:30547-57976 GCA_010110895.2 Picea sitchensis
GTACTTGATACTGATTCACCCCCCTCTCAGTATCAACAAAGGATATAATGTCAGGTGTTAAATACATGTGGTAAAACAAACCATATGTCATGGGATTGTCTAGAGAATGTTGCAAGGAAGGTAAATGTACAGATGGTACAAGCTGAGGATGAAACTGGAATATAGGAGGAAAATGCTAAGGCTCCAGAGGTACGATAATTTTTATTGATGAAAAGCATTTTTCTGAAGACAAGTAAAGAAGTACATGAACTGACACAGAGGAAGAATTTGTTTAGAACAATGTCCAAAGAAACAGGTAAGTGTTTTAAATAGATTGTTAATAATGGTAGTACTGATAATTTGGTTTTGTAGAAATGGTGGAAAAATTAGAATTGCAGAAGGCGTCACATCCTACTCCATATAAAGTTTTCTGGTTGCAGAAAGGACACCAAGTGTTGGTGAATGAACAGTGCATAGTAGAATTCTAGATTTAGAATTATAAAGATCAATTCTTGTGTGACATTATACCCATGGATGTTTGTCACGTGTTGTAGGGAAGACCTTGGTAATATGACAACAATGTGATGTACAATGGCAGAGAGAATACATTCACATTGGAAAAGGAAGACATAAAACATACTCTTATTCCTCTCAAGGATGAACAAGAAGAGGTGCAAACAAATTCAAAAGTATTTTTGGTCAAGGAAAAGGAATTTCTAAATCACATCTAAGACGAAGAGGTAAGTTTTGTTGTAGTTGGTAAACGGAGTGTTGTTTTAATAAACAATAAGATAAATGATCTTTGTAGGGAGATTCATAAATTATTAGAGGAGTATGTTGATATTGTGGTTGATATAAATCCATCACATAATCCATATGAGATCTGCCCAAAACATGTATATCCTAAATTTCATTTGCTAGATTAAATAAACTGGGGATATTGCAAGGGTATGGTACAAAGCACACCATAAAACCAAACAATAATTTATTTCAAATATGATGAAGGTATCTACCTCATAAAACCTTTAGAGAACATACATACCAGATAATTATCTAACTTAATGAAAACCACCCTTACGAGGTAAATGAACAATTCATATATATAAACTGTCACGGTTATTAAAAAAATTATCTATGCGTGAGATAGAGATAACCTCTTGTATATATATTTATCCTATATTTAGGACATAAATTAAAAAAACTAGTTGAAACTTTATGCATGGGTAAGATAGTCTGTTGTACTTATATTTACCCTATATTTAGGGACATAAACGAAATATGCCACAAACTAAGTATGTCACTCAATTGAAAACCATAATTGAATACAAAGTCACATTCACCATAAGCCGTACTTAAAAGTGGACCAAATGCTCCTACATATTCAAATAGTGGGAATAAATACTACAATACTAAACTCCACCCTCAATCATGGGAAGTCGTAAACAAAAAAATAAACTTCATAAAGTGCATGTAACTGTGCTCAAGTTAAGCTAAGTTTAGGGCGAGTAATCTTAGTTAGATTGTGTATTTGGGTATATATTAATAGTTAATTTTGCTACTTGGTAGTTGGATAACCTATATGCACAATAGCTACTATTATGTTGTGGTAAAATTGGCTAAGTTATAGTTACAACTAAAAAGTAAATGGAGTGAACGCAATGTATGGTTCAAACTAAATACAATAGAAAATAAATGATTTAGATAACTTACATTTTTTGTATGAAATTTTTTAGAAGCAAATTTGTTTTGTACAACTTGGTAAAATATTCATAAATATTATATAATTATATTATAGTTTTCTAAAAGTTCATCTATATTTTTATGAATTGATATTTAGAAATATTAATTAATTTAAACTTAAATTGACTTTGAATGTACTCACATCTTACCAATTGTGTTATCCCATGAAGCTAAAGTGACTTTAACTTACCTTCAATGGATTGATATTTAGAAGTATTAATGAATTTAAACTTAAACCCACTTTAACTTACCTAACATGATCTTCTTAGACGCAATGAAACATTGTGTCTATACATGTATATAAAACATGAGAAGTATATACGATCAAATTGATTATGTCATTGCTCATATCGATTGGAGAAAACAATGGATTCATTATATGATACCATTCTAGAAGAGTTTTTGGATGCTTTGTTGAATGAATTCGCTTACGAACCAATTCGAATGCCAATCACTGAAGACCCTACACAATTTCTTTACAATCGTAGGACACTCGAGAGGATTTGGGACACCAAACATGAAGCTATCAACCCCTACACGCGCCAGAGCTTCGACATTCACAATGCAATTCCCCAGACTGAACTGTGGCAACAAATGTGCCAATACATCATCAGAAACAACAAAATCTACCATGAGCTCATTCCGTTGGATTACACTAAACCTTTGAACTCAACAGATATGAAATATTTGTTGAATGAAAAGTCTTTCCAAAAAAACTAGACTCTCTTCTCAAGAGCTCTCAAATCTATTTTCCAAATGAACAAATGCAAGAATGAGGGGAGCCTCCTCATTTCCACTCTTTTATTTCTCCATTGATTGCTCACTTTACTTTTAATTTTCTTTTTAAAGTCACTTTATGCTTGCACACTTTATAATTTTTAAGTGACTTTATTTTCCTAAGACCCATGCCCCCCTTTTTCCTTTTTTTGTCACTTTATAAATTTATTTCCTAGGAAAAAGTTGAGTTCCCCGGGTAACTTTTCCAACTTAGCCTATGGGAAGCAATTTAGGCTAGCAGAACCACTCCTTATGCCTCCTATGCCAAAGAGGACATTACAGAAAGTTGCAGATGTGCTGACAAAGCCATTGTCAAGAACGAAGTTTGAGTACTTTAGGGAGAATCTCAATGTAGTCCCTCTTCAAAGGGAGTGATGGCTTCAGATGTTATCACAAGGTAGTGGATGTCATGATGACATGTTGTAGGTATTGGAGAGCTACCCACTAGCCTAGATGAATGCCTAAGAGATGAGGTACATATGTTATCACATGGTACTGGATGTCATGCATAAGATATCTTAGTTTTCTGCGGGAAAATGATAGTATCATGATGACATGTTGTATCTATTGAAGAGCTACCCACCGACCCTAGATTCATGCTTTGAAGTCATTATGGATTTCCTGCGATGTATAGATTCATGTTTCCGACAGTAAATGGTAACGAGCACGTGTGGATGGCGACGGTGTTAGAGTCTGTTCCGGATAGAATACCATCCTGATTAAGAGGGACTGTTTAGATTTGATGTAATTTTAGATGTTATTCCTAAGTGTAATTGTATTGGTTATTCCTAAGTGTAGTTGTGAAAGGGTTTATTGATAAGTCATGTCTTTTATGTATTTCATAGTATAAATAGAGGATATATAGATTCATTTTGATCATTCATTGAATATAAGTAAAATAGAGTAGTACACACTTATCTAGGAGGCTATTCTTGGTTCGTTTCTGGCTCTCTTTAGTCTAGATTTCATGAAAGAGAATTGTATGACATTTTACATGCTGGAGGAATCTGTATTAAGTAAAGTTTTCATGGTTTTCTTGCCCTTGAGATTTTCCTTGAGGATATATCTTATTGTTCTGTGGATATCTATCGTTCAGTTGTGATACTTTTACATATCAAATAATAATAAAAGAATATAATACTTTAATTGTTGGAAAAACAAAAGAAATCAACATTCTCCACTTCATTGAGTAATTCACTATGAAACCTTACCTTTCCACTAAAGACCAATATTCTCCCAGTCAAATGATACATTTCTCCATTAGCACTTTTAAGTGAATAAACTTTATTATCCTATCCCTTGAATTTTTTATACTTGTACATTGCTTCCACTATGAATTCTGATAAAATAAGTGACATTATTTCTCTCAATAATTTTACAAAGAAGAAGTTAGTCCAATTCTCCTCTAGGAATTCCTATGATTGCACAGAGAGATGACTCACCCATCCCATGAGTCACACCTCACCTTACCTTGTGAGACCCTTGTTTTTTTTGTAGAAAGCTTTGAATCCATCCCTACATTTCTAAGTTGAAGACTAAGAAGTCTTCCTTAAGTCCATGTGTCTCCTAATTTCATCCTTCCTTTTGTTATATTCATGTCCTATGTGAGAATCGTTATCAATTTATCCTTGCAAGTCATTTAGACTCAGTAGAAACTAACTATTAATTTTGGCTCTACTATTCTTGAGTTCTTTATCCACTTTTATTACCTGCTATGTAGCTATGTAATTCCACTATATCTCTTTATTGTCTCCATAAAATCTACAAGATATTGCCTGCTTCCCTATCCATTTGACCTTGGAATTATAATTTGCAAAATACCCACCCAATATTTGCTCATGACATCTGATCTTATTGCTAATAGGACATTAACATAACACTTTATCATTGAGCTTTTCCTTGTTCATCAACAATACCCTATTACTAGATACAAAATATGGATATTCTCAGGTAGTCGAAATATATTCTTTCTTCGCCAATGTTCTAGTGCCAAAATTATTTTCATCACTGATACACACTATATCAATGAAAATGATCTTTTTCACACTTGGACAATTTTTCCATATTTTCCAACATGTGAATTCATGACTATTGTGAACCTACATACTCCACTCCTTTGGATGAATTCAACCCTTCTACGACCATACTGGCCTCTAGAGTGAAAAACCCAATAAATAAGAGTACCCAAAATTAAATAAAATGCGGATTTCAACCCCACATCCTCTGTTGGGTGAACTCACATTTCACCCAAAAACCACATAGGTAATAGCTTGTGGTTTTGTAGTAGGCCCAGGAAGGCTTGGTGTTGTAACCATGTCTCTGACACCAAATTCCAAATACCCATTACCAAGATTTTTTTTTCTCTCATACGAATAAATTTTACAACAAGCACCATGCTAATTTATTTATGCAATTAACATCATTTACAAAAATATTCAAATATAAATTTATAGGACATAATTTAACTATAATAAATCACACAAAACACTTAGCTATTTTTGAAGAATGGAATGACTGCATACAAGGAATGTTCCTCCCAGCGATAGGTGTCATTGTTTCATTTCTCTCAACAAGATGTCACCCCAGAGATGAGGCTATGAGTCCAAAAGGAGGTTCATCCCTCTTGGTTGTCAACTCTCCACATTCATCATCCCAAAACATGAGTTCTACTCCAAGAAAAAATCTAATCGACCATTTTTCTTTCCCTTCAACATGCACAACCCAACAAATGTGGTCCTCCTTCTCTACCACAAACTCCCTTAGGCCTTCTCACCTCCCTCTAGGGCTCTAATGCACTTGATTGGAATCGAAATATATTAGGTGGGGACTTCGAGAATTATCAGCTAGCCCACGAGTGCTCACAATATCCTTCATGAGGCTCTTGAGCCATTTTCTCAACAAGAAATGAATTCACAGGATCACAGCCTAATTTACAAGCACGAAACCCACAATTTCAACATAAATGTAGCCCTCTAATGGATGTTCTTAGACACAACAGGGCTGGTGTTCTTTCCAAGCACTTAACTATTGATGCAAGAGGATAAGCTAAAAAACAACATTATAAATGACTTCTTGGAAGTCAAAATCAAGTTTACTAAAGAGAGTTGGTTCTCTTAAAAATTCTAGTTTTATTTAGCTTAGAAGTCTGAAAATAAATCAAGTATTTCAAATCCTCTTTTGTAGTAGAGATAGGATCAAATTGAATCTGTTTGGATTTTGAAGCAAATTTATAGGATATAGTTTTGAATAAGAAATCTCAATCCAATTATTATGGATCTGAGAACATATTAAATGTGTATTAAAGCCCATCAAGGCCATTGTATATGATAGGGATGAGTTAGAAAAATTCTGAGCATAGTAAATGAATAATTTGTGGTTTTAATCTAAATTCCTCAACCCCAAAGCTTCATTATGTGTAAGATCAAATTATTGCTTCGTAAACAATTTGGGTTTCTACAATCTCATCAAAATTGATTACGAGAAGAACATGTAAGTGCTTCCAAATCATTTAAGAATTTAAACCTATGTTCTTAGTTCAAAATTCCATTAAAAATTCTTTTGTATGAGAGAGAGACTATGTATTAAAATCCGTGGAGTTTAAGAATAAAACTGTTGGGGAAGAAGTCTAGTTTAGAATTAGATCATCGATCAAAATTCTTTACGAAACTTACAAGTGATCGAGAGTTATCAATGAGGCCCAAATCTGAAATTTTTAATAGAACTTGCTTTGAATTTGGTTTGGAATTCGACTTTTGGTGCTCTAAATAAATTGTGTTGTAGTGTCAAAGGATATCCATGATCTATCTATTTGATCGAAGGGTAGTTGTAGAACTACATGTTGATTGTAGAGAAATGAAATAATGAGAAGACTGTGATGGTTTACTGTAATCACCTGCATTAAGTGGTATTAGAGAAGGAAATTGTTTCTAGAAGATTATGAAAGGGAGAATTTATTTCTCACCTCTTCCGTTAGTAGCAGCAGGAGAAAACTAGAACATAAATTGTAATAGTTCTAAAGATAATTTATTATATTCAGTAATGGAATTCCAATTCCCAAAATGTCATGTCAGAGTAGGTGGCAGAGGAAAACCGGTTACAAATGAAAAGTTCATGGAGGAATTGAGAGATTTGCATGTAGAAATGGAAGCCATGAGGGATGCAAATCAATGAGATCCTAAAGAATGTGATGTCAGTGATGAAGAACGGGATGTTTCAACCGAGGAAGAAACCATTGAATATAATGTTGCAGTGAAATTGTTGAACATAGCAATGGGAGCTAGTACAATGTCCAGAATAGAGGTAACAACTTATGATGGAATTTTATACCTAGAGGAGTTGATTGAATAGGTTAATGTTATGGAAAAGCGCTTTGATTATGAAGAAACCTCTGATGACAAGGAGGTGAAATTTGTAGTCACAAATTTGAAAAGGCATTCCTTATTATGGTGGGATGGTGTTCAAGAAGAGAGAAGAAAGAATAACATGTAGCCAATTAAAAGTTAGGACATGATTGCTGTAAATTTGAAAGGTAAATTTTTTCCTAAGGATTATCATTTGGTTTTATACAAGCAGATACATAATTTGAGACCGAGATTGGTGATTGTTGGGGAGTACACTGAAGAATTTTACAAGGTGAACATCACCAGTAGGTTATACAGAGGAAAACTCTGAGAAGACTACAAGGTATACAAATGGTCTCAGAATGGAGATCTAAGATGAATTGAGTCTCTTATCACCAAACATAGTGGAGGAGGAATACCGATGTGCCTTAAAGGTGGAAGAGAAGATGAGTAGAAAGAAAAACTCAGGAAGAGGAAAAGTTCAAGCTTATAGAGGTAGGGGACATCAAGCTGGAAATAACATGTTTTCAGCTCAAAAGGAAGAATCTGATAGGTCAAATCAACAAGAAAGATCCTCAAGAGGAAGAGGAAGATATTTCAGATGAAGGAGATATTTTTAGAGAGGCCAAGGAAGAGGAAGAGGATATGAAGTCAAGTGTTAAATACATGTGGTAAAACAAACCATATGTCATGGGATTGTCTAGAGAATGTTGCAAGGCAAGGAAATGTACATATGGTACAAGCTGAGGATGAAACAAAATCATAGGAGGAAAATGTTGAGGTTCTACAGGTACGATAAGTTTTATTGCTGAAAATGATTTTTCTAAAGCCAAACAAAGAAGTACATGAATCGACATAGAGGAAGATTTTGTTTAGAACAATAATCAAATTAGAAGGTAAGTGTGTAAATAGATTGTTGATAATGGTAGTACTAATCATTTGGTTTTCGTAGAAATGGTGGAAAAATTGGAATTGCGGAAGGAGTCACATCCTACTCCATATAAATTTTCCTAGTTCCAAAAAGGACACCAAGTGGTGGTGAATGAACAATGCAGAGTAGAATTCCAGATTCATAATTACAAAGATCAAGCCTTGTGTGACATTATACCCATGGATGTTTGTCACGTGTTGCTGGGAAGACCTTGGTAATATGACAAGCATGTGATGGACAATGGCAGAGAGAATACATTCACATTGGAAAAGGAAGGCATAAAACATACTCTTATTCCTCTCAAGGATGAACAAGAATAGGTGCAAACAAATTCAAAAGTATTTTTGGTCAAGGAAAAGGAATTTCTAAATAAAATATAAGACGAAGAGGTAAGTTTTGTTGTAGTTGGTAAACCGAGAGTTGTTTTAATAAACAAAAAGATAGATGATCTTTCTAGGGAGATTCAGAAATTATTAGAGGAGTATGTTGATATTGTGGTTGATATAAATCCATCACATAATCCATACAGGATATGCCCAAAACATATATATCCTAAATTGCATTTGGTGGATTAAAGAAACTGGGGATATTGCAAGGGTATGGTACAAAGCGCACCACAAAACCAAACAATAATGTATTTCAAATATGATGAAGGTATCTACCTCATAAAACCTTTAGAACACATACATACCAGATAATTATCTCACTTAATGAAAACCACCTTTACGAGGTAAATGAACAATTCATATATATAAACTGTCAGGGTTATTTAAAAAATTATATATGTGTGAGATAGAGATAGCCTCTTGTATATATATTTATCTTATATTTAGGACATAAATTAAAAAAACTAGTTGAAATTTTATACATGGCTAAGATAGTCTCTTGTACTTATATTTACCCTGAACAATTCAGTCTCCCTACATATCATTTCTTATAGTATTTTTTCCCCATTTTAATCCATCAGACCAGTCTCTTGTTAATTCTTAAGTGAATTGGAGGAAATCCATGTAAGAACAATTAAGGACCACCTGTAAAAACTTAAACACTTTTTGTATATTTTTTCTTTCCTTACCATATCATAGCATTATAGTTTTGACTTCCTGCTTCTACCCATGGATACACCCCAAAATAAGAAATCTCACAAGGGTGGGAGTGTGGCCAGGACTGAGATTTATGACATGCACCTGTTTGATGTTGATCCTATGATCAAAGAGGTTTTCCAAATGGTTGGTTGCCTCTCTTTTTGTCAAAACATGCAGAGGGGACACCCTGAAGTAGCAAGATAGTTTGCCTTAAAATTTGATGGCACTAAGACCAGGGTAGGAACCCTTGAGTTGGAGGTATCTGAGGCCACTATTGCAGCATCCACTGAGATACCCAACACTGGTGAGAGGTGGTTGAAATCCATGATTCTCAATGCAGTCATTTCCAAGGATTTCCTCAAGCCAGACTATCAGAAAGAGAATTTGTTTAAAGGAGTGACTAATGTTGGATTACTGAGAGGGGGGGGTGAATCAGTAATAGCGTAATTATAATCCTTTTTCTCCAAATAATCCAAGTGTTATATCAATGTAGAATTATTATCCAATAATGAGCAATAAGAAATGAACGATCACACACATACACAATACACCAGTGTTTTATGTGGAAACCTAAATCGGGAGAAAACCACATAATGATTTATCTTATATTTCTTGAAAAATTACATTCATTGGAAGCACCAAATTTTTTTGTTTTCCAGCTGCAACTGGAAGGAGACTCCAACCCCCTATTTTCTCAGGCTACAACCTGAGGGAAGCTCCAAATCCCCAATTCTTTGGCTACAACCAGAAGGAGGCTACAACCCCCTATGTTCTCCGGCTACAACCACCTATTCTTGCCCCGTCCAACCGCCCTGAAGTAGAAGTAGAATGATGGAACCGCTGCCACACTATCATTGTGATATATTCCACTGTAAACATGTACCAATAAACCTGAACCATGCATCAACCTGTAATCAACCTGTACCATAAACAAGTGCATCAACCATGCACCAACCTGTACCAAACAATATGTAATCAACCTATACCATAAACAAGTGCAACCAAGCATGTACCAAGTATGTACCAATCATGTGTCAAGTACTCATCAACTATGACTCATCAATATGTACCAACATCATCAACTATACACCTCATGTATGTGCGAACTCATCAACTACTTGTCTCAACCATATACCCAACTTGTACCTCAACCAAACTCCCTCATCAATTTCATCATCCAAATATGATTTGTAACTCTATAATAGACCTGGTGTATATGATCAAATACTTGAAAACCTTCCTTAACTTTAACAACAAGATACTAGCATTTTCATCAGACGTTTCTTTAGTCTCACAAGACTAGTTTTGGATTAGTCAACAACCCTAACTTGAAATAATCATAACTTTGTACCTGTAATGAATAAAGATATGAAACTGATAAACAATTTTCTTCAATGTGTTTTCTGTAATTCCTCCAGGTTTCACTACTTATAATCTCTCAGAAAAGGAGTTATGGAAAAAATGGCACACCTGGTTGAATTCTGGCTTATTCTAGAGAGAGACCTTGTAGACTGTACATCACACATAATATTTGTTGAATTGATCTGGAACTATTACAAAGCATACGATAGACTGTACTGTAACTAACACATTTGGTATTACTAAATTTGGATCTGTTATGAATAAGTTATGACGTTTTTATTCGAAACACCTGTTTTTTGACTAGTTTCAGGACTAGCCACAAACCCTATTGTCCACGGAGTGTAACTCCAAAAATACAATGACCCACAAGATGAATTTTTTACCACAGATACTTGGATATGTTTCCTCAATGGAATAGAAATTTCACAGTCTGAATCATTCTAGAAAAAACATTATTGCAAAAATGGTGAGATGACCTGAAAAAAACATACCTTAGAAAGCATCATCAAAAGAATTTATCCTTCCTTGAATTCCGGTCTTCTTTTCTTCACTTTCCTCAGAAATTCGACTTAGATATCCTTTTATTACCTCATACACCTATAGGTATTCAATATGCTCAAGTGCGTTTTAAATGAGAGAGCCTTGCCTCTTATTTATACTCTCCAAGTAGCTTCCTTAAAAACATCTTCTAGGTCACTTTGCCCACTTTCCTTATTTTAGGGTTAACCCACTTCTAATTTCTCCATTAAATTTATTATTGAAATAATTTATTTTTGTATTCACTTTGAATTATAGTACACACTCATCACTTAGTTCTTTATTATTTACCTTTAAAATGTCTTAAACCACTTTGACTACTGACCTTTTGGGGCTTGGAGGGGTCCTCCAGCTGTGGGGCCATAACTCTCAGAGCCGTGAGAGGTTATGTGGCGTTCCACCTTACCACAAAGAAATGGAATGAAATGGCATATCCATATAGAATAATATTACAGGCAAAATATATCAAAACACATGTGATCCTCCATCAAACAAACTTGGGTCCTACTGTTATGCATGCGGTTTGTAGGGAAGGTCCAAAGGGCTTGAGTGAGGGCTTGAACAGGCATAACATGAGCTTCCCCACCTTGTCACCTCGATGGGAAGCTCTTTCTATTTAGGAGGCAAGTCCAAGGCGTCCCTAAGACAATCTGAGTCAAAGGAAGGCTAAAGGATAAAGGCAAGTCAAGGAAAACCCCTTCAACAGTTAGCACTTGAGTAAGATAGTCAGAAAAGAATATCGATGAATGCACACATTTTGCGAGACAAGACAAAATACAACTAAAGTATGTGCTTACTTGATTAAGGTTTAGTACTTTATGAAATGACTATCTCTATCAGCATATATGAGCAAATGGTTAAGTGCTATTGTGTGAAGTCAATGATGGCTAAATAAAGAGCAAAAGATTAATATCACTTCTTCAATAGAAGCATAAGAGCATTCAATTTTCAATATTAAATCCTTGTATCATATCAATAATCACCCGATAAATATGTCAAATAGCTCATATATGAAAATGTTAGCGTCACCTATATTGTTTTACGCAGTAGATTGTGATGTGGAAACTTTAATCAATAAGGCAAGAAATTATGACAAGAGCAAAACGTTTTTGTTAAGTGGTTTGGAGATACAATTATTATTAACTCGAAATGTCAATCAATAAGGCTGCCAAATGTCACAACATTGCGGTATAAGCAAAGAATAAAGAGGTATGGCGATGGGGCCTATATAGAATTTTTGTGTTACCGGGTTAGCTAGCCAATGATGAACGTTTTGACAAATTCAACCCGGCCAATTACAATCCTAACTCCTGACTATGAGAGAGGAGCGAGGCCACACCTTATATCCAAAGGAAAAGTTCTTTTAAAGATATGATTATCCTCCTAGGAGGGTTAGTCCTAAAACTAGCTAGGGTTAGGCTAGGTTAGTAGAGTTTGCAAGTTTTGAAGTAGTTTGAAAAGGTTTAAGGCATAACAAGCTCAAGCAATCAACTCTAGACTAGTGCCTTGGGTTAATGGGAGTCAAATGGAAGTATGACTAATGGTTTTAGGAAGAGTTCAAACCTAAGGACAAAGAGACCTAGGGTTTAATGGTGTTGCTAAAGCAAGGCCACTAACCCCTAACCCTAAAGATACTAACCTAGGGGTGTAGCTAAAGAGAAGCTAGGCCTAGAGCACAATCCTTTCCTTAAGACTTTCTTGGCAAAAGCATTGCTTCAGCATGAATCTAGGGCTGAAAAGTGTTGCTCAATACAGAGCTTCTCTGGAAAACCCTAGAGTAAACCCTAGGTGTAAACTTAATTGGGCCCTGGGATCACTTCTTTCTTCAACTTATGCTAAGGACTAGCTCAAGAGATAAAGAAGGTTAGTGTGTAGCTATGGCTAGGCTAAAACCCTCTAACATCCAATGGCTATAAGCATGCTATGGGGACATGGAAGCCTCAACCTACTTGTGGTATTGTGACTTCTAGGGTTTTCAGGGATCAAGTAAAATCAGAGATAACAATGAATGCAAATGTTAGACAGCAACTATTCAATCAAAGAGCTTTTGATGAAGAACACTTACAAGATCATGAAGAAACGCCAATCCCACCCTGGTTGTAAACCTTCCAATGGCATATAGCACCACTTTGCCAAAAAAACAACTCCTCCAAGAGGATGCGCCACACATCCAAAGGCAGGGAACAAACCAGAACAAAGAGATAGAAATGTCACTCTCCAATGAGGAGCAAGTTATGTTATGATCCAAAGGAAAACATCACTCTATTATCTGATACTTTAATTTGCAAAATGGGTCAACAAAATGGCCGACAAGGCTAGCAGGTTCGATATCCGGTTATTTGTCACTTTTACATGCTAAGTACGATAATGAGCAGAAAAATCAAAGGCGTCAAGCCCCTAAAGGGAGCGTTAGCCCTTTTGGGGCACAATAACCATCCAATAAACAAAACGTTGCCCTTCACGGACTCCGACAGCTTGTCCACCGCGACGTGCCAAACAAGCCCAACATGGTTGCCACGTGCTCTAGAAGTCGTCCAACTATCGCTGGTGGCGTCTTGTCCATCAGTGTCTATGTCTCATCTGCCAGGGGGTGATCCCCATGAGCCATGATCCATGCCAAAACGTCCACGATGAGAGTCCTTCTTCTTCTGTGCAAGGGCTCGTCATAGCTCTATCCTGCCTCTGCCATCTAGCGATCCATCGATGGGCTCCCCATTACATGGGTCAGAGCTAATCATCTCCCCATGTGCCTGCCAGATCACACCGAGGTACACGTCCCACTTGGGCATGGTCCTGCTTTACATCAAGGCTTTCACGCCCTCAGGGGGGCTCATCAGTCCCTAGACATCACTTAGCAATGTAAATCATATTTCATCATTAAATTTGTCCAAATATATGCATAACATCCCTAACAAATCTTCTAAAGAGCTCAAAGACCCTCTGAGAAACCACTATACAAAGTCAAAGCAGCCAAAGGGCAACCTATTGAGTACATTACCCACACGAAATGGAAAGTTTCCGCAAGGGTTATTCAAACCATGTATAGTGGCGTGATGTGGTTTTAGGAGATGTCTAGTCCTTCGTCCGGTCTAGGGTTGAATTATTAGATGCAGCCAGGTGCCTTTGTGGGGCTGAAATTTATTGCCGTCATGGATGCACTTTTCCAAGCCCTTATTGCCTTATCTTTTTATTTGTATTTTGCTACAAACTAGCAGCGAAGGGACAGCGCCTTGGCTAGGTGGCGGTACGGCAGCGTTACCGAGGTATCTTCGCTGAGAAATGAGAGGGAACTAGCTCATTGGTAAGAACCCCCTTCTTTAGCCAATACAACCAAAGGTCCAGCACTTACTGGTTTGGTGACCCGATGGTGGCAATGTCATACCGCTAAATACCTATGAACACTTATAATGGGCGACCATTGATGAGACCTCCCATCCTCTTAGTTAGGTCTTGCACTTATTTATTTATCATTTTCTTAGGGTCCCTAGGTTTCTTATGAGGAAAAACTTTTGTACCTTCGGGGGATCTGATGAAGCATCTCTAGGTTTCATTTTCCTGTAAACTTATCTTTTATGACTACTTTTACCCACAGACGCTGGCCTTCTTCCCTAAGACAAAGGAATTTATAGGTGGTCATCCTAGTGGCTAGACTAGGTGAATGGGATGAATGAGTGGGTTTTAAGATGAAAAAAGGTATTAATGATGGGGGCGGATGATGGTTCTTCAAACCCTTTGGTGAGCTCACAAAACCCATGAATACCAACTTCATTAAGCTGCCAATCAATCCCACTTAGCGGTGGTCAAGTAGATTAGTGTAGGATCGGCGGTCATGCGAAATGAAGAGATCTAATGCATACATAAGGAAAGGTTACATAATGATCAAATGTGACACAAACCACCATGTGACCACCGGACCAGGTGCATATCAATCATCAATCAAAGTGCTAGCTGGCGGGACAAGTGCAATTTGAGAAAGAATATGGGTCCTCGGGGACCATGATCAGTCACTCACGCTCTCGGTACTCCATGTCTAGGACCATGTGGGCTTCGAGGCATGATCTCCTAGTTATCCACAGATATCAGAATGCGCCGAGGTCCATTACAAACACGGGTTCTCAGCATCTCATGGCCCTTAACTCTCTAGCAGGTGAGGAGTTATGCGGCGTTCCACAGCGTTTCATCGATGGAATGACAAGCACTATCCATATAGGGTGGTTTCGCTAACAAATTCACTAGATTTCATCTCATTATTCCACAAATAAGGGTAGTTTCACTAACAAATTCACTAGATTTCATCTCATTATTCCACAAATAATCATGGGTTCTCTAACCATACTTCTAGGATAACTCAATCCGCAAAGCGTCTTCCCATGAGGGATTTCACTATAAGGTGACCACTTTGGAGTTCATCCATTTCTATTTATTATCAACCATGACAAGACAATAACGATTCATATTTACAACAAGCAATCTTGGGTCCATTACCCAACCTTTGTGCTACGAGGATTTCTTCAAGGGTTGACATCAATGACAACTAACCTTAATCAACACCTAGGAGCCACCTGGTTGAAGGTTTTGATAAAATGATGAAGATTATCCAAAGGTATTTTACATGTGAGGGGATATTTAACATGATATACCAATATCACATTAGACTCTTGCTAAATTTCACTCGTAAGGATTTAATGAATATCCCTTTTTATCTGTTAAGAAGTATGGGAAAGATGGATGATAGGGTCCAAGCCAAGTCCAAGGCTATGGACACTAGTGTTTTACACTCTGGGCTAATCAGGATGTTGGTTATGGAATATTTGAAGAAAATAAACCTTTCTTGGGAACAGTTCATTGTCTCTGCCAATCTGCAACTAGATTGCTTCTACCCCTCAATCCAAGATGCAGAGCCCTTTTCCAGCTAGTAGTGTTTCCCAAGAAGAAACAAGTAATAAGGGAAAGAGAAAACCTACTACCCAAGACAAAGAAATCCCTAAGGAAATTGAAGAAGAAGAGAGGGAGTTCCATCACTCCCCAGAAAAAGAATTTTCACCTCATCCTGCACTTGAACTAGAAGAAGTTCCTTCATAAACCAAAACCACAACCAAGAAGGGGAGAAAAATGCATTTCTCTTCACCTACTGCAACAGCTAAGACCAGAGTCATGAGTCCTTTTACTATATCATTAACCCACAAGGAAGTTGTTGAAACATAATTCATACCCAAGGTTTTAGTCCCAAAGAAAGTTAAAAGTAAAAGTGACAATATTGGGAAGCCTATTGAGGTCATGAACAAAGACTTTGTTCAGAAGAAAGACAAAGGTAAAGGTGAAGCCACTGAGAAGCTTGTTGAATTTATCAACATAACCACTCCCCCTAATAATCCCACATTCAAGAGATTGATTAGACAACTCAGAGATGCTAGAAAAGAATTTGTTCATTTGAAGGGAGAAAGTTTGACTGAAAGAAGGAATATGAAGGAGATCATGGACATGTACAATGAAACCCTAGATCTGACAAGGTTTATAACAAGGAGATTACTACCTCTCCATAGGCAACTTAAGACTCTGTACAGGCAAAACATAAGAATTCAGTCCCAAAACAGAAAGCTCAAAGAATAATTGCAGCGCTTCAAGAATGATCTAGCCAAGACGAGATTAAATGTTCTAGCAGAAGCTGCAATAGAAATAAATTCCCTTGCAGTAGAGAGGAGTTCCCCTGCAAAAGAAAGAGATGTTGTTGTGACAAAGGGAAGTTCTTTTGTAACGAGGAGAAGTGCCAGATTGAGAAAGTTAATGGAGAAGTATGACAAATCCATTTTTGGTGATGCTTACTTTTTACAAGTTTGAAGTGTTCAAGGAAATATGATATTTCCACCTATGGAGGCATCTACAAGATAAAATTCTATCTACTAAGGATTTTTGTGTTTTTTGAGGATTCGTTGCATAAAACAGTAAAAACACAAATATTTCGTAGTGCCAGGTGCTACAAAATCATCTACATAGATTGTTCTGTAGTTGCGCTACCAAAGGCGCTATAGAATCACCTAGCTAGACACAAAAATTGCGCTACGGAATCTACAGAGCATTTTTACAAAGGGCGCTATGGAATTTGCAGAGCAGTTTTACAAAGGGCGCTACAGAATCTGCAGAGAAGTTTTACAAAGGGTGCTACAAAATCTGCAGAGAATTTTGATAGGAGGGCGCTACAGAATCGACTACCGAATGAGCTACAAAATGGTGCTACAAACTGACAATTACAGTTAGAGGTTTTGAATTCATTACTTCCTCTTGAATTTGATGATTTGGAGGGAACCAATGATCAAGAGGTGGTAGCCGGAGATCAACATACATGCTTGGATGATAGATGGCACTTGAGAATATGTGCCCAAGCAACAACAAAAGATGTCATTCATATTTTGTTAGAGTTGTTGCCAACAGGCTCCTTGATTTTAGTAGTTTGTTAGATCTGTTGGTACATATGTTAGACTAATATATTTTTGTGGAGAATCCTAGGATAGGAAGGCCAACTCGCACCTCTAGTTGTTGTCTATTGTTTTGATTATAAATACATCATATGAATGATATGTTGGGGTTTGAATGGTTGAGTAGAGCTCCCTATTTTGTTATATTTTGACTAAACAGAGTTGTTCTCTCGTTATGTATGAGACTTGAGATATTTTCATTAATAGAAGTCATATTTCTTTTCATCATCTTGTTTCTTCTTATTCTGAAATGATCATGATTGGATGATCCATATGAGATGTTGTGGTTGTGTTATAATGGATGTTTGATTATAATGCCGCTATAAATATTTTTCAGTGTTTTAAACTTGAAGTTCAAGAAGTTCTTGTGACTGAGTTTTTCTTCACCTAGCTGCTTGAAGGTCTAATGCTTATAGCAGACTTATCCACCTTCCTCACCAAGTCTTCCTTCTATTCACTTTTATCCTTAACCACTAACTGTTAATCAAAGCCTCATTTGCTTATGCATGCTAGACGAGATTTTCGTGTTAAAACATTCTTATGCTGATTTTTTTTCCATTTGACCTTTAATCATTAAATTACATTTACAAACCTTTTGATGGGTACTGGGCTTATCCTCTTGCAATCTAAGGGTGATTCTCAGTGCTAACAAAAGGCATAAAAGATACTCTTATTCCTCTCAAGGATGAACAAGAAGAGGTGCAAACAAATTCAAAATTATTGTTGGTCAAGGAAAAGGAATTTTTGAATCACATCTAAGACGAAGAGGTAAGTTTTGTTGTAGTTTGTAAACCGAGAGTTATTTTAATAAACACAAAAATAGATGATCTTCCTAGGGAGATTCAAAAATTATTAGAAGAATATATTGATATTGTGGTTGATATAAAGCCATCACATAATCCATACAGGATATGCCCAAATATATCTATCCTAAATTTCATTTGGTGGATTAAAGAAACTCAAAATATTGCAAGGGTATGATACAAAGTGCACCATAAAACCAAACAATAATTTATTTCAAATATGATGAAGGTATCTACCTCATTAAAACCTTCAGAGCACATACATACCACGTAAATATCTCACTTAATGAAAATCACCTTTACAAAGTAAATGAACAATTCAGATATATAAACTATCACGGTTATTAAGAAAATCATATTACCTGAGATAGAGATAACCTCTTGTATATATATTTATCCTATATTTAAAACATAAATTAAAAAAATAGTTGAAACTTTATACATGGTTAAGATAGTGTCTTGTACTTATATTTACCCTATATTTCAAGACATGAACTAAGTATGCCACTCACTTGAAAACCATGATAAACGAAGTATGCCACTCAATTGAAAACCATGATTGAATACAAAGTCACATTCACCATAAGTCGTACTGCAAAGTGGACCAAATGCTCCTACATATTCAAATAGTGGGAAGAAATACTACAATGCTAAACTCCACCCTTAATCATGGGAACGAAAATAGAAACTTCATCAAGTGCATGTAACTGTGCTCAAGTTAAGTTTGGGGTGAGTAATCTTCGTTAGATTGTGTGTTTGGGTATTATATATTAATAGTTAATTTTGCTACTTGGTAGTTGGATGATCCATATGCACAATAGCTACAACTATCTTGTGGTAAAATTGGCTCAGGCATAGTTACAATTAAAAAGTAAATGGAGTGAATGCAATGTATATTTCAATTAAATAAAAAAAAAAAAACATGATTGAGATAATTCACATTTTTTTATATAAATTTTTTAGAAAAAAAATTTAGAATTTTTTTAAATATTTATAAATATTAACTTCATCTATATTTTTATTAAATAATTAGTTAATCAAAATTTTAAAAATTTGAAATAAAAAACATTTTTCTACACATATACTTTGATAAATTAATATTTAAAAATATTGATTAATTTAAACTTAAATTGATTTTAACTTTTTAATGGATAGCAGAGATGTTAAATCACAATTTAAGAAACAAAAAACTTGAACTCGTAACTTTTTAAATCACAACTCAAAAAACACAAGACTTGAACTCGTAACCTCTCACTACAAAGAGTATACACATATCACCAATTATATTATCCCATGGACTTTAACTTACCTTCAACGGTGGGGTGGAGAAAATATTGGATCCTACCTTCAATGGATTGATATTTAAAAATATTAATGAATTTAAACTTACACCGACTTTAACTTACCTAACATGATCTTCTTAGGCGCAATGAAACGTTGCGTCTATACATGTATATAAAACTTGAGAAGTATATACACGATCAAATTGATTATGTAATTGCTCACATCCATTGGAGAAAACAATGGATTCATTACATGATACTATTCCGGAAGAGTTTCTGGATGCTCTGTTGAATGAATTCGCTTACGACCCAATTCGGCTGCCAATCACTGAAGACCCTGCACAGGTTCTTTACAACCGCAGGACACTCGAGAGGATTTGGGACACCAAACAGGACGCTGTCAACCCCTACACCCTTCAGACCTTCGACATTCGCAATGCGATTCCCCAGACTGAACTGCGGCAACAGATGTGGGAATACATCGTCATAAACAACACAAACTACCTTCAGCTCATTCCGTTGGATTACACCAAACCTTTGAACTCAACAGACATGAAATATCTGTTGAATGAATTGGCTACAGCTTGTGAGAAGTGTTGGCTCGCTGGTGAGGAATCACAGACCAGTTGGACGGTCCTGTGGCAAAAATTGAATCTGATCCGTCTTTATTGCCAATACACCCCAGAAAATAGAGAGACTTTTTTGTCAGTCAAAGGATACGAATACTTGTTGAATTTAACAAATGTCTATTTATACCAGTTATGCAAGAAGTATTCCTCTTCAATTGAAGATACCATGGAGGCGTGCAAGGAATTGGCCAAGATCGTAGATGTAGTCGGTTTNTTTAATTCTTTATACAGTTACTTCAACCCCTTCCGAATGTCTCAGAAATGCCCTTTTACCACCAACATTGACAATGCCTTACAAATATCCTTCCATATGAATGAAATACAATTTTTTTAACAAATATCCTTCCATGTGCGATTTTTTAATTTGCTATATAGTTTTTAGTTCATTAAGCTCTTCCCTGTCAATATTAATATTAACATTAACCTTCAAATAGTTGAATAGGCATATCATATATTCAACTACTATCAATATTAATATTAACATTAACCTTCAAATTGTTGAATAGGCATATCATATATTCAACTACTATCACTAGTAGTATTTTTCATGACTCATCGTTTGAATCCATCTTTAAATATTAACATTAACCTTCAAATAGTTGAATAAGCATATCATATATTCAACTACTATCACTAGTATTTTTTATGACTCATCGTTTGAATCCATCTTTAAATTAACATCTGCTTAGATTTACCTTATTTATAAAAATCTAAATCACAAACTTTGTATTATGTTTTCATTATACATGAAATCAAGTAAACTAACACAATCACATAAATAAAAGTGGTTGATATATCACATAGTTTTTCACTTTTTAAAATTAATGAGATTAATAGACTTATATTAAACACTTTTAATATTATTTATATAAATTTATATTAACTACTTTTAACATGATTTACATTTTCCAATTTTCAAAACTAAAATAAAAATCTACTTACATATATTCTAATCATTAAAAATAATTATTTATTTCACTTTAAAATAAAATAAAAACTTTAACTTTTTATACAATCCACTTAAAACAAAAACACATGAAAAACAAATAAATTATTCATATAAATTGGAACATTAGCCAAAAAAAAAATATAATGATAATTAAATATACTCATTAAAAATATATATTTATTTCACTTTAAAATAAAATGAAAACATCCACTTAAAACAAATGAAAAACAAATAAATTATTCATATAAGTTGAAGCATGAGCCCAAAAGAAAATGAATGATAATTAAGTTGTATTGAATAATTCTCAATAACTATATATATATACATAATTACTCTAATAAATATTTATAATAAACAAAATAATAATTCCAGTCCCATAAATAATTATATTTATGAGAAAATACTATAATATTAGATAACTACAATAAACATTTATTGGAAAATTAAAGAGCCGTGGTTATTTATAATAAATTAATTATATTTATGAAAAAATACTATAATATTAGATAACTACAATAAATATTTATTGGAAAATTAAAGAGCCGTGGTTATTTATAATAAATGGTAATAATTTCAATACCATAAACAACTATATTTATGATCAAAATACTACAATATTAGATAACTACAATAAATATTTTGAAAAATTAAAGAGTAATTATATATAATCAATCATAATTAAAAATTATTTATAATAACTACAACCAAAACCAAGCTTCAATATAGACATTTAATAAAGTGTTTCCATTGAATAGAGAATGGAGAACAAGAAAAGTGTGCAAATCCGAAATGTTCGATCTACCATGAACGATCTTCCAACCCATACATAAGGCACGATCTTCCAGCTCATAGTTATAGGAAAAAAAAGTGGAACATTAGAATGGGAAACTTAGAAACTGCAGTAGAAGCAAAACATAGGATAAAATCAGAGCATAAACGAGCTAGATTAAACATGCATCAAACCAAGAACAATAAATACACAATTGACACAGTGATTTATGTGGAAACCTAATTCAGGAAAAAACCGTGGGAAATAATAATCTGTATTCTCTTTATTCAAGGGAGAATTACATTAGCCAACCCAAGCATACAACTATCCTGTCCTCTCATACACACAACACCTTTGTATTGTGTCTTGCTCTCACACATTCACTACACATCGTACTCACACCTCTATGGGTATGCTCGTATATATAACATCTATCACTCAATTACACAGACTGATCATGAATAGATCACATAGTTACACGAACAATTCATAAATAGATTGCATGCATGCATTTGCATGTTACCGCATGAGGCAATTTGTTGGCATGTTTCCAAAAATCTCCACCTTGACAACAATTTACCTGATATATCATACCTTTAATTAATTCATCGCCTTTTCTACAAGCCAAGAGAATCCAAACACCATCACAGCTCCACAACTTCTGTGACAATACCATTATGTGAACATGCTTGCACGATTCACTCCAACATGGATGATTTTTTCTCCATCATCCATGTTGGAGTGAATCGTGCAACTTGTTCTGTAGTCTTAGCTTTAACGCCGCTCTCAATCTGTTAGATCCTTTCTCCGACTCCAAGGATTCACTCCAACTTGTTCTGTAGTCTTAGCTTTAACGCCGCTCTCAATCTGTTAGATCCTTTCTCCGACTCCAAGGATTTAGCGAATGAAGACCTCTACAATTGCACTGCAATTCTGAAAGCTGTCCGGAACATACA
Source organism: Picea sitchensis (assembly GCA_010110895.2). Lineage (NCBI taxonomy): Eukaryota > Viridiplantae > Streptophyta > Pinopsida > Pinales > Pinaceae > Picea > Picea sitchensis. The sequence goes on from SNQJ01S0094830.1 coordinate 53,161, forward strand.
TGCCGGCGATGGGAGACCATTTTACGCTGACGCTATAGTGAAAGTAGTAATCATTTGCATTTTCCGTTTTCAACACCTGCACGTCGCTGCCATTAATCGTGCTCAGGCTCAGGCTCAGGCGCAGTCTCAGGCTCAGGCTCAGTCTCAGGCTCAGCCTCAAGCTCAGCCTCAAGCTCATGCTCAAGCTCAGGCTCAGGCTAGCTCTATCGTTAGCCATGAAGAAGATCATGATCATGGAGAGGAAGAGAAGAATATCCATCTGATAAGTAGAGCACTTGATAACGGTCTCTTCTTAATTGATTGCTTAGTTAGGGTTCAGGAAGAAAATATATTTTTTGAATTATCAGGGTGGAAAGATTGGTTGAAAGAAAGGCTGAAGANAGAGGAAGAGAAGAATATCCATCTGATAAGTAGAGCACTTGATAACGGTCTCTTCTTAATTGATTGCTTAGTTAGGGTTCAGGAAGAAAATATATTTTTTGAATTATCAGGGTGGAAAGATTGGTTGAAAGAAAGGCTGAAGAGTTTGAATATAGTACAAGAGATTGTGAGAATGGTGGAGCTGATCCTTGCGGGGGTCAAATTCTTCCAGTCATCACATTTGGTATACGGTTTAATTATTACAGCATCACTTTGCCAGGAAAACAAAGTTAGTGTGATCACCAAAAAGAATGTTGTTAAAGCTTTTGGAGAATTTCTTGGAAGTCCTTTTGTGCAGGAATACGATACACAAGTTCAGCTGCTGCTTCAAGACAATGTGCGCATGGCTTCACAGCGTGCGCATGCCTTCACAGCGTGCGCATGCCTTCACAGAGTTCTTAATTGTTTTTCGGTTTCATAAATCTTAAGGGCATAATTCCAAGCACTCAACTTGCCATTACATATTTAAGCTGATTTGGGAGGCTCACATTCAGCTGAACAAATTTTCATCTTGCGTTCAGAGGTTTTCATGTGCATAGGTACACAACTAGTGAAAGATATTTATTGGGCGTTTCTGCGAAAAAGGCGAAGCTTTCCACAAGTGCTTTAATTTTTAATTCTTTATACAGTTACTTCAACCCCTTCCGAATGTCTCAGAAATGCCCTTTTACCACCAACATTGACAATGCCTTACAAATATCCTTCCATATGAATGAAATACAATTTTTTTAACAAATATCCTTCCATGTGCGATTTTTTAATTTGCTATATAGTTTTTAGTTCATTAAGCTCTTCCCTGTCAATATTAATATTAACATTAACCTTCAAATAGTTGAATAGGCATATCATATATTCAACTACTATCAATATTAATATTAACATTAACCTTCAAATTGTTGAATAGGCATATCATATATTCAACTACTATCACTAGTAGTATTTTTCATGACTCATCGTTTGAATCCATCTTTAAATATTAACATTAACCTTCAAATAGTTGAATAAGCATATCATATATTCAACTACTATCACTAGTATTTTTCATGACTCATCGTTTGAATCCATCTTTAAATTAACATTTGTTTAGATTTACCTTATTTATAAAAATCTAAATCACAAACTTTGTATTATGTTTTCATTAAACATGATATCAATATCAAGTAAACTAACACAACCACATAAATAAAAGTGGTTGATATATCATATAGTTTTCCACTTTTCAAAACTAATGAGATTAATGGGCTTATATTAAACATTTTTAATATTATTTACATAAATTTATATTAACTACTTTTAACATGATTTACATTTTCCAATTTTCAAAACTAAAATAAAACTCTACTTATATATATTCTAATCATTAAAAATATATATTTATTTCACTTTGAAATAAAATAAAAACTTCAACTTTTTATACAATCCACTTAAAACAAAAACACATTAAAAACAAATAAATTATTCATGTAAACTGGAGCATTATCCCCAAAATAAAAAATAAAAAATGATAATTGAGTATACTCTAATCATTTAATATATATATTTATTTCACTTTAAAATAAAATGAAAACATTAACTTTGTATACAATCCACTTAAAACAAAAACACAAACAAATGAAAAACAAATAAATTATTCATATAAGTTGAAGCATGAGCCCAAAAGAAAATGATAATTAAGTTGTATTGAATAATTCTTAGTAACTATATGTATACATAATTACTCTAATAAACATTTATAATAAAACAAAATAATATATAATTACTCTAATAAACATTTATAATAAAACAAAATAATAATTCCAGTCCCATAAATAATTATATTTATGGGAAAATACTATAATATTAGATAACTATAATAAATATTTATTGGAAAATTAAAGAGCTGTGGTTATTTATAATAAATGGTAATAATTTCAATACTATAAACAACTATATTTATGATCAAAATACTACAATATTAGATAACTATAATAAATATTTTAAAAAATTAAAGAGTAATTATATATAATCAATTATAATTAAAAATTATTTATAATAACTACAACCAAAACCAATCATCAATATAGACATTTAATAAAGTGTTTCCATTGAATAGATAATGGAGAAATGAGAGGAAAAGTGTGTAAATCCGAAATGTTCGATCTACCATGAACGATCTTCCAACCCATACATAAGGCACAATCTTGCAGCTCATAGTTATAGGAAAAAAAAGTGGAACATTAGAATGAGAAACTTAGAAACTGCAATAGAAGCAAAGCATAGGATAAAATCAGAGCATAAACGAGCTAGATTAAACATGCATCAAACCAAGAACAACAAACACACAATTGACACAGTGATTTATGTGGAAACCTAATTCGGGAAAAAACCACGGGCAATGATAATCTGTATTCTCTTTATTCAAGGGAGAATTACAATAGCCAACCTAGGCATACAACCATCCTGTCCTCTCATACACACAACACCTTTGTATTGTGTCTTGCTCTCACACACTCACTACACATTGTACTCATACCTCTATGAGTATGCTCGTATATATAACATCTATCACTCAGTTACACAGATTGATCATAAATAGATCACATAGTTACACGAACAATTCATAAATAGATTGCATGCATGCGCATTAACATAGTTGCATGCATTTGCATGTTACCGCATGAGGCAATTTGTTGGCATGTTTCCAAAAATCTCCACCTTGACAACAATTTACCTGATATATCATACCCTTAATTAATTCATCGCCTTTTCTGCAAGCCAAGAGATTCCAAACACCATCACAGCTCCACAACTTCTATGACAATACCATTACGTGAACATGTTTGCACGATTCACTCCAACATGGGCGATTTTTTCTCCATCAGTAACATGTCTTATAAACCAATGCACTTGTCCAAATCTTATGAATCATAATCACATACGAAATCACTGCACAACCATTATAGGTGATACTTGTGCATCTGTGTTTGAAGCACCCATTTCCATGCTCCTAACCTGATTTTTCCATCTGTCTACTGACAACACCAATTGCATGTGAAATGCTGACCATTTATCCATCATAATCAACAAACTTCCTACTAGCATATAATCCTCGAGACATATAACCCTTTTCTTATTCATCAATTAGGACAAACCTGAAGATAATTTACAATGGAAAGCCAAAGGGATTTTATCAATTTCACATTATTCATACTGAATTTCCTGAGTATCTTCACCACATACTTCTATTGTGATAACCAATCTTACCATATTTCATGTCTTTGTGTATTTCCATGCCCAAGATTTATGTTTCTGCTCCTTGATCCTTCATAACAAATGTCCTAACCAACTGAGCCAACCTGTTGATCTCAACCATGTGTGTGATTGCAAAAAGCATAACATATAACAACAAGATAGTGAATATACCATAAACACAATGGTTATACTCACTTCTTGTAAAATTTGGCTCATCGTGAAGGAATCAAACATCTTGTACCATTTTTCTAGCATGCTTCAAGCCATATAATGATTTCTGAGTTTGTAAACAAATCTTTTGTTGCAATTTTGAACTAACAGATCTGGTTGTTCCATATACATCCTCTTATCCAAAAAACCTCCATGTAAAACAATTTTAACATCTATTTGTACTATCAAAACTAGTGCTAACAAGATTTTAAGAACTGGTGAGAAACTTTCATTGAAATCAATACCTTCCAAATACCTTTCTGCTACCAACCATGCTTTGACCCTTTCATGTTTTACTATGTTTGATTTTATAAAAGGAGATCCATCAAACACTGCATCTCTATCCATGATGATTTTGTGGGTAGTAGTATCCCACATTCTGCACCCCTTAACATCATCACCATATCAAATATCTACATGTTTGATCAGGATCCCACTTAGAAATATGTTAAAAAACCATAAGCATCACAATCGAATAATGTCACATTTCAATAATTCCCAAATGACTTGTTCGTACCTCTTCCTGAATCTTATTGTCTTTTGTAATTGATGGTGACCGAGTTACCATATAGCACAACCTCTTATGTCCACAACTATTTCTACAACTTGGCATTACTGAACATGCATATTCAATCCCAACTTCCTTGCAATACTTTCCAAGTTCCATGGATATGAACTTACCTTCATTATATATTCTCAAACACTTGATTGACTTGTCAACACATCAGCCTTTCCACAGGCCCACCTTTCTAAACTAGACACACTGCTCCACTTCGAACTTTGCATTTGAACAACTTTGACCAAATCCAGCCAAACCGACCAAGTAAGCCTTCACTTCTTATCTCCAGGCTCATTTACAGTGGATTTCACCAATTGTTTTATAGGTAATTCATGGACACAATACCACGATATACCCAAAAGCATGGACTCGAAAAACCACTTGCTTTGACCTAAA